>PVJI01008197.1:0-72767 GCA_004026765.1 Micronycteris hirsuta | reverse complement strand
ATTTTATTCTCAAACTCTGTTTGGTTCTGAGTTTTCATTTTGGAATATGGCCCGATTCTGAAACAACTCTGACTTATAAAATACTGTGTGTTTTCTAAAATAAGCCATTCCAGGAAATTTAAATTTAAGAGATTCTTGAACATTATTATTACTCTAAAAGTTGAAATGTAAATTGTTACTATGTGGTACCTCTGAGAATCTCCCATGTCCGACCTTGAAAGGTAAATTTTTCCTTCAAGTCATCAGTGTTTTTACTTTTTCTGCTTAATTGCCAATAATACCAAACTATGAAGCACCCCAAGCAGGGGCCCTTGAGGAATCAGAGAATCTTAGAAGTGCTTGGGTGGCCTCTGAACCAGGCCTCGGCCTGACCCATCAGTCCCCTCTGCCACAGCACACCCGAAAAGGAGGTGTCCAACTCTTGCACACACACCTCCAGTGACAAAATAAAAACTGAGGGTGAAAGCAAATGATTTCTTCATGAATCCTGGGTTTGTCTTCCCCAGTGACCCGATGCCTTGCCTGCAGTGGCCCATTCGAATAAGACAGTCTTGACCCTCTGCTATCTACTTAATCAACATAAAACTGATAGAGTAAATAAAAAAGGTAGTAAGTGTACATTTAGTCATAAAATGTTTGTAGACATTTTAGCACTACAAGACATGTTCCAATTATTGTTTATACTAGTTTTTCCTAGAGTGTATTTCATGGTGTTCTGCAGGATGCTAATTGCTATTAGAAGACCAAATAGTTTAGCGATCAAATAAATTTGAGAAATCCATTTTAAACAGAGCTTAAAGCTTTTTTATTGCAGGTTTTTCAAAGCCTTTAAAATAATATACTCTACGCCTCTCAGAGAGGGATTCCAATACACAGTTTTCTAAGAAAAAATTTTTTTTGTCATAGATGAGTTTTAATTGGTAGAAGTTTGTGAAACCAGATTTAACGTCTTGGATACAAATGCATTTATAGAAATGGGCTTTGGTGACAGGAAGGCTCAGTTCTGCTTTCTTGTAGCAGGAAGCACAGATGATAGTAGCACCAAACTTCAAACTTAATGTCATTATATTTTCTTAGAATGTAATTAAAATATATTGTAATCTGTTATGTTTGATTAAGCCAACAAATTTCAGAGTCTTTTTGCTTTAAATTAATTTCCCTTTTCTCAGACATAGTAAATACTGCCAGAAATTGGAGAAGAAAGAAAGGTATTTTTGAAACTTTGAATAAAAGATTGAGTGTTTAGTCAATAGCCTTTTTAGGAAAGACTTAGATGCCAGTCTAATTTGATGGGGAGATAATGGGGATTTGAAATCTTTTCATGAACCAAGCTAACTTTTAAGTAGCCAGGTACTGAGTGGTTCCTTCAACATCCTGAGCCAGTGATGCTCAGATTTAAGATAACTAAGTTGCTAATGCTTTAAGGATGGTTTGATTCATAGAAGCACCATAGGAAAAATTCCAGCATAGATAATTGCATTTAGTCTGCTCATATCTTTCCCTTCACTTTTAAGTGGAATTCTTTTCTCGAAAAGTATTCCTGATGTTGATGGCTTCCTGTCTCCTACTCTCATACTATCATCTTCCCTAGTGTGACAAAACAATGGGGTGTTATGATAAAAGGTTTTTGTGAATGTGTTTTTATCTAATTTAGACAACTGTGTTTAAGTTGTCTAATGCAAAGAGTACAACTGAAAGTGAAAAGTATATTGAAATTAAGTGCTATGCACATAGGTACCATGATATGTCATTTTAATTGTCTTCTCCTTTTAAAATCTTGATTGCTGACTGGTAAAATCTCTTAATGTACACAGTTAACCTACTTTTTAGAACTGATTTATCTTTCTGTTTTGTTATAGGTGGAAAAACCAATCAGTTGAATCTCCAGAACACTGCAACCAAAGCAATTATTCAAGGTCTTATGCCAGACCAGAATTACACCGTTCAAATTATTGCATACAATAAAGACAAAGAGAGCAAGCCAGCCCAAGGTCAATTCAGAAGTACGTATTTACAGAACTTACAGTGTTGCCGTGGGATCTGTCCTGGCTCTGAGTCTGAGTCTGTGCTAAATACTATAGCAGGTTAAAATTCTGAATTGTTTCGATCTGAAGAAACCTTAAAAAATCGTTGGTACAGTCTTTCCTGAGTTCCTTCTATCACTAATACTCTCCTGCTTTTTGCTTCACCTATTCCACTATCCTTTAATTTTTAGTTTTTAAATACTATCCATGACACGATCTGCTGAACCTTACCCAGACATCTTATCTACCAGGCACATAATAGGTGCTCAATGAATAATGAATGAATGGATGACGCCTATAACTCCCCTATAGAATCCCTAGAAAGTGCCAGTCCAGCCTGGACAAAACCAATCTAAACAACAAGGGATTTAACTCTTTCCAGTAACTAATCAGTTGACACTTTTTGTTGGCTATGTCCCATGACAAACAGATTTGTGAGCACATGCAACATAGTAAGCATTAGAGAGAGAGATACATTAGGACTCTCTGAGGGGAGGTTCTCTCTCTGGCCCAGTAATGGTCTGGGAAGAGAGTAGATAGGGAATGGTTTCGTATTTGAACAGTAAGTTGGGCAAACAGAGGAAGGGCGGGCATGTGGAGACGGTCTAAGCAGGGCTCTGAGGCAGCCCGATGTGTGTGCATTGTTTCCTCAGAAAGCTTTTTCTTACCTTGAGTTTAAATCTTGTTCACAAAGTCCCTCATTCTTCTGCCTTTCAGGAGGTATTCATCATTCATTCATTCATTTTTTTTTTAATTTAAAAATATATTCAAGGTTGGTCCAGAAGGTATCCAGCCATGTAATGCGAAAAATAGAGACATTTATTGAAGAAGATACAAGATATAAGAAACATTGTACATAGGAAATGACGCTTCAGTTCCCTTCAAAGTAGGCACCTTGGGACCTCACACAGTTCTCCTAATTGCCATCAGCTGCCCCATCGTATTTTCCTGAATCTCATGGATGGTCTGAAATTTCTTCCCTTTCAAAGGTGATTTTAGTTTTGGGAAAAGGCAGAAGTCACAGGGCATCAAATCTGGGCCATAGAGGGGCTTAGTTATCTGGGTGATTTGATGTTTCACCAAAAAATTCTGCGTGAGACATGATGTGTGAGTGGGTGCATTGTCATGATGCAGCTGCCAATCACCAGTTGCCTATAGCTGCAGCCTTCTGAATCATTTGAATAGCTTCCACAGAGGAATGTTCAAGTTTAATGCCAAATTTGATGCAGATTTGCTGCTCTACTCACTCAGTCACTTTGAAAGTGATGGCCATGCAGTACACAGGCTCGTTCAACAGCATCTACCTTCTCCACTGAGTAGTACAGTGAAGTTGTCATTGTTCACGCATGAACATTCCAGTCCATTCTCCTTGGCTGCCAGGTTACATCAATGTTGTGCAATTCGTTCTCACGATATTAACAATGGCTAGACTTTTTCTGGACAGACCTCGTATTGCTGGTCTACTAAGTGTCAGGCCCTATGCTTGGCACTGGGACAAATCACTGCCACTATAGGCCTTATATATTAGTGACTAGAGACTAGATCCACTTCTTGGAAATGGCCTTTCAAATGTGGAGGGCACAGCTTTTTGTGTCATGAATGCAAATGAAAGAGGCCTGTCCTGGTTAACTTTCTGTGTTACTTCATTATTAAGCTAGACTCTTAAAAAAACAACAACAAAAAAAAACAACCTAACTTATTATTAAGGACAATTTTAAACATAATAAAAAATCAACAGAATAGTACAATGAGCCCCTAAGTTTCCATCACTCACTTCAACAATTAGCCATTCATGGCCATTTTCATTTCATCTGTTATCCCACACCCCTATTAATTTGAAGTCAAACCTAGACGTCATTTCATGTAACAAGAGCTTTTTAAATCTTACCACTAGGATTAAATCCACAAATCTGAGAGACCATGGGTTCTAGAACTGTGTGTACAGAAAGGTGCTGTCTGGATCTTTTCTCTCTCCCTCTTCTTTTTTCCTTCCTGTTCTAAGAAATGTTTTACGAGACATATTTTGTGATTTTTTTAAATTAAAAAAATCCTACAACTTCATTACTCTGCTACCTCTTGAAATGCTGAACAACAATGTTTGGTAAACCTACCTGTCAGCGGGACATACAAGTGTTTTGAGTGTTACCTTCTTTTGAGATTTGCATTGTCTGGAAGCCCAGGGAAAGGTTTTTAAAGTTATTTTCAATATAAAACAGCCTTCTGTCTCATTTTATTGGCACTGGGCTTCAGTTTCTGGCCTCTGACATTCCTACATGAATAAGCAAAATAACTTTTCTTAAAGCCTGTGAGAAGCAGTAAAAAGGACAAAGAGAAATGATCATTTTACAATAGTCTGAAGGTAATAGTCTGATGGCTGATTTCACATGTTCCAGCCTAAGAAACAGGTTGCCTTTCACAGGTTTCCCGATAGCTCTTTACTCTCAACACTTAAAAGGACACGCCTTTGTTTTCAGCTTGCCTAGCTCTGCCGAAATAATCTTAGTGAAACAGTATAACTGGTTAGTTGGATAAATTCTATGTAAGTTTATATTTTTCGGCTATGTTATTTTTATTGGCAGGTTAGAGAGATTCGTTCTTCTCAAGTAACAGTTAGTAGGAACGAATTATTAAAATAACTTTGGATGGCTTCCTTTTCCCCTTTGCATTTCAGTTACATTTTTGCTCCTTCTGAGATGGGGCCCAAGCCTGGTGTCTCCTCTCTGGAAAACTTCCATGGCTGGACCTAGGAAAATGATGATCCAGACGAGTGCTGTGAATATAGGCTTGCAGTTGTGTGAGGAATTGAGTTTTTCCTCAGTCCATTTTCTGATCCCAGGAAGCTGGAGAAATAGCCTTTGGATTTTGAAGACAGAATGGCCTGTCTGACCTGCTGGATGCAGTGATTCCAAATCTGCTGTGTGGGTTTGGCCAAGCAACTCAGCCGTGTGGATGTAGCCTTGGTGTCTTCATCTGCAAATGGGCGTGATGACACGTACCAGTGACTGTGTGGGTTTGCTCGTTTCAGCCTCTTCGCTTGCAATGGTCTGTTTTCTACTGATCTCCCCTGTGTGAGGGAGACGACAGTTTTTTTGTGACATATGCGTTACATCTTGTGTGTGAGCTAGGGGCCCAATTCAAGGTTATTTTGTCTTGTTCATTCGTTGACGGGTCAATGGCCCTGTTTTGCCGAACTTCCTTTTCAGCCACCATTTTCCTCTTCGGAACGACGTTTCCCTTATCTCTGTCTGCAAAATCTGGCTCATCTTTCAAAGTCTGGCTCAAGTGTCATTTTCCCAGTAAAGTTCCTGAGTCTCTGGAATTATTCTTTTTCAGATATATTGCTATTTTTAGTGTTGCTCAGCACAATTTTCCTCATATTAAAGTTGCAGACTTTTTTTTTTTTACACAGGATGTGGGCAATTTGAGGCCATGGACTATGTGTGGGTGCAATTGAAGATGTAGATTTAGAAATTATCCAAGGGCAAGTGAGAATTAAAATTGTGAGACAGTAAAATTATAGGCGGGGCATACAGAGATGCAAGGCAAATTTCGTATATGATCATGTTTTAGGAAGGGAAGCAGAAAAACGACTCCCAAAATGAGAATGTTAAGGAAGGGTCAGAGGAACACAAGAGAAACCAGGATGAAGACTTTGTGGAACCTGAGTAAAGAGGAATGGAAAGAAGGAGTGTTCCCATATCTGGGTATCTATTGGAAGAAGACAAAAACACTAATTCTAAAACATCTATGCACCCCTGCCTTCATTTTAGCATTATTTGTGATAGAGAAGCTATGGAAGCAACCAAAGTGTCCATTGATAGATAAATGAGTAAAAAACATGCACAAAGCTTTCCCTTTGGTAACCATCATACTATTGTCTATGTCTATGAGGTGCTTTTTTTGCTTATCCCCTCACTTTTTTTCAGCCAGCCCCCAGCTCCCTCCGCTCTGACAGCTGTCTGTTCTCTGTATCTATGAGTCTGCTTCTATTTTGTTTGTTAGTTTATTTTGTTCACTAAATTCCATCTATGAGTGAAATCATATGGTATTTGTCTTTCTCTGACTGTCTCATTTCACTGATCGTGATGCTCTCCAGGTCCATCTATGCTGTTGCAAAGGGTGAGATTTCCTTCCTTTTTAAGGCTGAGTAGTATTCCATTGTGTAAATGTACCACAGCTCTTTTATCCACTCGTTTACTGGTGGGCACTTTGAGCTGCTTCCAAATCTTGGCTATTGTAAACACCACTGCACCGAACACAGGGGTGCGTATATTTTTTCAAATCAGTGTTTCAGGTTTCTTCTGATGTATTCCCGGAAGTGCAATCCCTGGGTCATAAGGCAGTTCCATTTTTAATTCTTTGAAGTAATTCCATATTGATTTCCAAAGTCGCTGCACCAATCTGTATTCCCACCAACTGCACTAGGGCTCCCCTTTCTCCATATCCTCACCAACACTTGTTGTTTGTTGAATTATTGATAGCCATTCTGACAGGAGTAAAGTGATAGCGAATTGTCATTTTGATTTGCATTTCTATGAGGATTAGTGATATTGAGCATCTTTTCATGTATCTATTGGCCATCTGTATGTCCTCTTTGGAGAAGTGTTTATTTAGATCCTTTGCCTATATTTTTAATGGATTGTTTGTTTTTTAGTGTTGTTTTATAAATTCTTTACACATTTTGAATATTAACCCCTTATTAGATGTTCTCCCATTCAGTGGGTTGTCTTTTAATTTTGTTGAGGATTTTCTTTTTTTGTTCGTTTTTTTTGTGTGTGTCCCTTCCCTACTGAGGGGCTGGAGAATGTCTCCTCTGTTGTGGGAAGGCCTGAGAAAGGGATGGAATGCCAAGGAAGGGAGTCAGTCCCCCCTGAACTTCCTGGCATTTAATCTGATGATGTTAATTCAACGTCTATGTGTTAACCAACAGCACTTGGGGTCCCGATGCCTGCCGCCCCCCACTGGGCAAAATTCCAGAGGCGGAGTTCTGGTGATAGAGGAAGGGAGGTTTTAGTCAAAAGCTTCACAATTTTGGAATAACAGCTTTCCCCGAGCATTAGTCACTTAGGCCTGTCAATTAAGGCTAAATTCTTTAACTCCTGAGTCAAGGCTTTAATCACTTAAGTCTATCAATTAAGGCTAAATGCTTTAACTCTTTTGCCACAGCCTTAACTGCTTAAAGCTATCAATTAAGCCTGAACTCTTAACACCTGAGGTCTCCTAGCATTTTTCCCCCGTTTTAATTATCTTATTCCACTAGGGCAGGGTTGTCAAACTCATTTTCCCCGGGGGCCACATCAGCTTCAAGGTTGCCTTCAAAGGGCCGAATGTGACTTTAGTACTGTATACAGGTAACTACTCCTTAACAGTAAGCGAGAGCTCGGTGCTGCCACTGGGTAGAAACAAGGTGGAGGGCCGGATTCGGCCCACAAGCCTTGTGGTTGCCACCTGTGCAATAGGGTTAGTTTACAAACTGAAACAACGTAAGATACAAAAGCTACACAAGTTTGGAAGAATGGCAGGCTTCTGCCTCAGAGCCTATCCCCTCAAGGACCCCCAAAGAACAACCCTGCCACCCTCTGCCAGGCTAGCCCGACCCTAGGCTGCGTCCAGAGCTCCTTCCCACCCAAAATACTGCCCATTGGGAAATGCAGCCAGCTGTAGCTCAACCACCCAGACATCCTCGAGGAAGAGGATTTTCTTTGCTGTGCAAAAACTTTTTAGTTTGATGTAGTCCCATTTATTTATTTTTTCTTTTGTTTCCCTTGCCCAAGGAGATATATCAGAAAAAATATTGCTACATGAAATGTCCAATATTTTACTGCCTATGTTTTCTTCTAGGATTTTTATGGTTTGAGTCTAATATTTAAGTCTTTAATCCATTTTGAGTTTATTCTTGTGTATGGTGGTCTTAAGAAGGTGGTCTTGTTTTTTTTGCACATATCTGTCCAATTTTCCCAGCAACATTAATTGAATAGACTGTCTTTACCCCATTAAATATTCTTGCCTCCTTTGTCAAATATTAGTTGACCATAAAGGTGTGGGTTTATTTCTGGGCTCTCTAGTCTGTTCCATTGATCTATATGTTTTTATATCAGTGCCATGCTGTTTTGATTACTGTGGCCTTATAGTATAGTTTGATATCAGGTAGCGTGATTGCTCCAACTTGTTCTTTCTCAAGATTGCTGTGTCTATTCTGGGTCTTTTGTGGTTCTATATAACCTTTTGTAATATTTGTTCTGCTTCTGTGAAATATGCCATTGGTATCTTGATAGGAATTGCTTTGAATCTACGGATTGCTTGGTAGTATGGACATTTTAATGATGTTAATTCTTCCTATGAATGAGCATGGTATGTGATTCTTCTTATTTGTATCTTCTTCAGTTTCTTTCTTCAGAAGACATGGAAGGTTTTTAAGGAAAGGAATAATAGAACGTCAGTGACACAACCTTGGCACATGGCAAATCTCAAAACCTTTTAGTAAAGGGATGAAAACCAGTAGAAAGGGGAAGAGGAGGAGATGAAAAAGACAGGATTAATGGAGCAATATTTTAGAGAAGGCAGGAAGGATGTTTCAGAGGACATCACTGCTTCCTTGCAAAGCCCACCCTTTCATAAATTTGATTTTCATGAAGTGAATGCAACAATATAATGGAGTATCTTGCCATAGGATCACTTTTGCTTTTTCACAGGGCATTTTATTTGTTCCAAAAGTGTTGCCAGTTGGCGGTGGTAAACTGAGTCAAACAACCTAAGGTACCAGCAGCGTTTAACCAATAAAGGGAACGTTAATGGAGTCTATTGGTATGAATGGGTTAAGGACCCAGGGGCATTCACATTCTCAGTCCCAGAATATTTCATAATGCAAGGAATAAAGAAATACTACAGTTTATTACAGGGGAAACTTTGTTTTTATGTTTTAAAGGAAAATATTATGGGGTTCTCCACTTTCTATTGCAGATAGACCAACTCCAAATGAGAATAGTCATGGCTAAGACCTTTCTAGAGCAGGGCCAACTCATAAGTCTTGTCCAGAGACCTGAAGATATGGCTTAAATCTTGTGCCAACACTTTCTGGTTTTATGAGATAATTTTTAGTTACTCAGCCTCTTGGTCCTTCATTCCCTCATGTGTGAAAATCATGCTCATTTGATTGCAGCTTTGAAGGATTAGATTTATTGGCTACATATGCCCACAATGCATACTTGATCAAAGTAAATTCTTAAGTGTTTTCCACACCTTCTCATGACAAGGCTGCAAAAGAAAACCAAACCAAACCAAAAAATAGCAGTTTTAATCTTTGGAAATGAGATTCTACCCTGGAGCTAATTTCTACTTAGTAGTACTCTCAATACTTACAAGGGTTTTAGCAAAAGCCATTGGATATTTTCTTTTAGACTTTAACATAACATGTGACTGTATTTCTCCTTTTCTTCCAGTTAAAGATTTGGAAAAAAGAAAGGATCCAAAACCCAGAGTCAAGGTGGACAAAGAAAATGGTAATAAACCATCTGTACCAGAAGGTCAGTTTTTTAAAAAAATTTTTTGATTTGCTTATTTTGGAGGTTGAGTTGTTTTAATAACACTGGCAATGTGCACACATGTGGCTGCTGGCCCCATCGGAAGATAGGATCTAATGTGAAAATCTTCCTCGGCTCCGTGGCACTCCTCCTTCCTGCCTCACACGATAACTGTCAACACCTCCCTCTCCCCGACTCTCCCATGTTCAGTACCTCACCAAGTTCTAGTGAATTTATTTGCTGTTGAAACACTGACAGAATCTGTTCATTTCTTTCCGTGTCTACTGCCAATACTCAGCTAAGGTTCTGTTTCTTTCTTGGAATATCGTTTTGTGTTTGTTTTGTTTTTTAAGAAAAAGCTCAATGGACTGTGGGGAGAAGGGTTTTCAGGGCATACTATAAAGGACACATGAACAAAACCAAGGGGGAGGGTGGAAGCAAGGGAGGGAGGTGGGTTTGAGTGGGGTGGGGGGAGGGGAGGGGAGAAAATGCAGACAACTGTAATTGAAGAACAATAAAGTAAAAAAAAAAAAAGAAAGAAAAACCTCAATGGGCTCTCTACCCAGAAATTAGTGCAATCTTTTCAAACTAAATCTGACCCTGTGCTCTCCCTACACACACCTTAAAACCCTTTCGATAGCTTCCCACTGCTCTCAGAATAGAGGTCAGAATCCGTAGCAAGACCTCTCAGCCGCCTCAGTGACTCACGAGTGAGCTACCCTCCTCTCCTTCCTCATCTAACAACTCGCTGTTTCTACCCAGGGCCTTCTTTCAAATTCTTCAAAGGGCGTGGTCTCTCCCATCCAAAGTCATAGTGCCTGCTGTACCCCCTGCAGGAATGACGTTCTCCCACGTCGCTGCTCTGCTTAAGTATCTTTTTTTTCCTTTCAAAGCTCAGTGCGATCACTATTTTCTCCTAAACCTTTCCTAAGTTTCTTTTCTATTACAGGCCTTCATGTAACAACGAACTTTCCTTCACAGCATTTGTCATAGTTGTAATTTTACATTTACTTATAATTTGAGTGGTTGCCTTCCCACTAGACTGGAAGTTCCAAGAGATCAAGGATTGTGCCTGTGTTTGCTCCTCATTGACTCCTCAGTCTCTAGCAGTTTCTGATATATAACATTCAGGTAATATTTACTGATAGAAAAACAAATACGTGGTCTACAAAAAATGTTACCTACTGATAGCTAAAAAATATAGTCACCCATCAGTTTGCCTGTATTTCTCTTCACCCTGTGGTGTGAATTTTTAGTCACTTCTCTATGAATAGACAGACATAGGGACAGTCTTCCATGTGGTGTTTCTTGTTCTGTGCATCGCTTTGTTGTTTTAAGAACTTTCCAAAGTATGCTATTGTATACAGGAGGCACCGCAGCCTGGGCTAAACTGCTTGAGCATTGCTTTGCCTGCCTGAATTAAAAGCCTGCTTTTGCCACTTTTAAGCTTGAGGGATTTATATTGATTATCCTAGTCTCTATGTCTCTGTTCTTCATCTGTAAAAGTTGGGTTTTGAAAATTATCTCTTAGGGAGATGGAGGAGGGTAAAGGGGGTAAATGGTGACGGATGGAGACTTGACTTGGGGTGGTGAACACACAGTACAGTTGTACGGATGATGTGTTATGGAATCGTGCCCCTGAAACCTGTATAATTTTGTTAACCAATGTTATCTCAATGAATTCAATGAAAAGGAAAAAAAAATAAAAATAAAATTAATACCTCTAACATTCTCTGTACTTTAATTGGTGGTTTTAGTCTATTCTAATTTTTGACATCACTGATGTTTGGGTTTGCCATTTATTTTGTGCTTTCTAATAACCTTCATTTTCCCTGTGCTTCCCCTGCCTTGTGCCTTATTCATTTAGAATTGATGAAGTTTTAAAAAATATATTTCCCCCTCTACTGAACTAGAAGGTTTTCAATTCTTTTGTAATTTCTGTAGGGTTATAATTAAAATTTTAATATGCAAAACCAAACCAAAGTCTATAACTAATCAATATCTGTACCATGTCTCAATCACTTTTTATATTTTACATAATTCATAAAATAGATATTAATGTTAATTTATTTTTGTCTCTTCAAGGTATTCTATTTATAACTATTATATTAACAGTCGTTGTTCAGATTTTCTCATGTTTGTCTGTTTCTTTGCTCCTAATGCCATCTCGTGTCTTTGACCTTCTCTTTGTGTTCATTTTCCTTAGAGAAGATCCGTGGTGGTAAAGTCAATCTGAGTCACACAAAAATACGTTCACCTGCACTCACTGTTGGAGAAGTAGCTGGGCACTAGGTGGAGAGGGTGGTTGTCTCTATTCCTTTCCAACATACTTCACTGTCTTCTGTCTCCTGTTTCTGACAAGTCTGTTGTCAGTCTCAACGTTACTCCTTTTCAGCAGTAACATTTTTGACTTGTAAACTCCTGGTTAATGTGAAGTCTTCCCCTTGCAATAAAAAAAGTAATTTGGCCCTGGCTGGTGTAGCTCAGTGGATGGAGCATGGGCTGTGAACCAAAGGGTCGCCGGTTCGATTCCCAGTCAGGGCACATGCCTGGGTTGTGGGCCTGGTCCCCAGTGGGGGCCACATGAGAGGCAACCGCACATTGATGTTTCTATCCCTCTCCTTCTCCCTCCCTTCCCTTCTTTCTAAAAATAAATAAGTAAAATCTTAAAAAAAAAAGTAATTTGTAAAAAGGTACTTTGAGACATGTAGATATTGTTTCTCTCATTAAAATTTTACCCACTTGGTTTAAAATCCATTGATGATTCTTGCCTGATTCAGTTACTACTATAATGTTTCTCAATTGAGAATTGTTCTAACTCCACTGTTAACTTCACATTTATTAGTTGGCATTCTGCTGTAAGGGAGATCTTTCCCTTCTTCCGCATTCATTTGTTTACATCAGTATGGAACCATGGATTCCTATTTTATATGACGGATTGTAATTCCTTACTGTCAGTATTTATTTTAATGCTCGGATTGTTCCAGATTTACTCAGTGGGAGCTGTTTTAAGCTGTCCACTGTGCTCTTTTCATATATTCCCATCATTCTTTATTTTTTCTACTTTCTGGCACAAATCTTACATTCCACACTCTTCTTGTACTTTTTCTGCTACACCCTGAAATTAACCATTTCCTCAAAGAAACAGGAGTCCCGTTTCTTTTCATGAAAAATGATATTTAGAAACCAAGATGTGGGTACTGATATACTTACTGCTTTTGGATTGTCATTTCTTCCCAATACTTAGCCGAGAGTGCAGGTACCATCCTGCCCACCCCCCACACACATACCCCTTATTTATCTATTTAACTTTCTATCATTTATCTTATTGTATTGTATCTTGAGTCTATCTTATACCCATATGACAAGGTTCATTATAGCTTCCCTTTTTCTATATTTATAACTCTTTTCAAGAGAGTTGGAAAACATGATTCACAGTACCTTAGATGTAGTATCTACTTATATGCTAAATTATACGAATAGTTTTAGAATTGCTAGTCTACAGACTCTGCAAAAATCTGTTAACTAGAGTTCAATAGTTGCCTCTAGTGAAGAGTATATACATATTTCATCCACTCAGCTTTACTCACCTCTTCTAAATTACCAAATGCATCAGTTTCTTACTTATCTTTCCTATGTTTCTTTTTTGAAAAAATCAATTTGTAAATCTTTTTATGGAGGATTTTACATGTAAGTTCTCAGCTAAGTTCAGGTTTCACATGCCTTGCCATGCAGTACTTAAAGAATGGCACTCAAGATGAAATCTGTCATCGATCCATGGATTATAGAGGGCCTAGGACCTAGCTGTAGCAAGATATCCCTAAAATATCCTAAGGCTTCCCTTTTCCCCGCTGATGCACTTTCCTCTCGCCCTTCTAAAACCTAGGATTGAATACAATGAATTAAAAACGGGGAAATGGCCAATAGAAAGGTAAGCATATTGTTGACATAAGCTAATGAGCCCCCAGAGAAGGACCAATGGTTCAGCAGTTTATTTGTTTTACTCACTAAACACGTGTTCCTGGAGGGGACGGTCAGGTGGGAGCTGTTTCAAGGTGTTTATTGCCGTGATCAGGACCTCAGCTAAGGCAAACACTCTCAGGAAGTTTTTGGGGAAAAAAGGTGGCTTTTCCTTTAAGTGAGGACTCCCACGAGGAGTGTGTGAGAACAGTGAGCATTTGAGGGCACCGGTGGTGTGGGAGAGTTGTCTTAAGGAAGAAGTTGTAAACAACGGTGTCAATCCAGGCCTGAGTTAGGGCACCCAGGAGGTCGAGGGGGGAGTGTTCATGATGGGGAGACAAAAAGGCCTTCCCCACCTGAGCCTTAACACACCACTATAGCTCCTCTTACAAGATGTGGTCGTCCCATCATTTGCATTCAACTAATGCTGTTCTTTGTTTTCCCTGCATTCCACAATTTTTCATACAAGAGCCTACATTGACTGTGGCTAAGATACAGTCAGACATATTTCACATATTTGAGGATTTTAGTTGAAACGCAAAGAGCTAAGCACCACGAGAGAAGTTGCTATGCAGTTAAATAGTTACTTGTTTTCAATTTACTGCACATGTTTCTTCAATAATTCCAAACTCCCCAATGAAAGTGCTATTTCCCTTTGAGCATAATATTGGCATATTTGCATCAATGGCTATTTCTCTTTAGTTGTCCAAACAGATTTCTCCTGATATTTTTGGTGTTTGCATAAGAAAAAAAGAATGCAAAATCTGATTGAAAGGAATTGAGACAGATATGAAAAGTAGCCTAGGGTTTCCCTTTTCTTTTGCTCTTAACATATTTTCAATCAAGATCTCTGGCCCTCTTTTTTTTTGTGATAGAGTATTTATTTATTTCTTTAAATTTTCTAAAATGAGAAGATAAATGGAGGATCCCAAAGTTCTCTTTTTCTGGAGGAAAACAAGATGAGCTTAAGTTATTCTTTCAAGGGCGTAGCAAACAATGGCTGTCCTTCATTCTCCTCTTCCTTCTCCTTATTCTCTTTATTGTTATAACTACTGTTATAGACAGCTGCTCTGGTGCTCCCGGAACAACACCAGGGTCTAGAATATTCCTGCTCATTAGCACAGGGAGAATTCGAGGAAGCCCCTCTTCCCATGCCTGTGTGCTGAGTAGGGAAGTCTCTCGGAGAATTCACACTATGGGCTTGTGCCCCATTCAGATTAGACATTCTAATTAAACATTCAAATTCACACTCTGTTAATGCTCTGGGATCCTTTAATGCAAGAAATTAATATAAAAGTTACTCAGAGCTGGTAAAAGTAGGGTGCCTGGCTGAAGCAAACATGCAATCGTATCTGAGGAATATGTGCTTAGCTCCAATTCTAGATTGTCACAGATAAAATTATGCAGAGGAAGAGGTCATAATCTAAACTTTTGAAACACAGAAGTAAACCACGTTCTTGAGTAAGAGTTAGAAGACACAAAAATGGCGGTCTCAGAATCCATGAATTTTGTTTATGGAATGATCGCAGAAACACCGTAAAGCAAACAGTAATATTACTAAAGCCATAGAAAATATTCACATCAAGAGATGGAAAGAATGAGAACCTCTGAAAAAGAATAGGCAGATTTGAAATGGCACCAAATGGAACCTACGAAGCGCTGACGAGCATAAATAAAAAGACAGCCACACCCAGAAAAATGCTGGTGAAACTGCAGAACACCAAAGTCGAAGATAAGATTTTACAAGACAAAATGGGGAACAAACAAGAATAAATGTGCTTGCTGGAGCCATTTCTAAATAATGGTGATCCAGCTATGTGCAGCTGTCTCTTCTTAAAACCGTTGTTTTTAAAAAGTGATGTTAATGAATTCAATTTATTAATTAAAATAAAAAGGCTGAGAAGTTCAGCATGCCCGATAAACTGGTGACATGTGTTTAAGGAAGAAAAAAATTAATTTATGAATTAAAAAGAAAGGCTGAGAAACCCTGAACTGCTCCAAGTGTGTAACGGAAAAGCTGCGATATGATTTGGGTCCTGCTTTTCCTCACTTCTGTCCTCCAAACATTCCGTAACATTTCACAGACACACAGAGCAACCGCAAAGACTGTCTATCGCACCCAAGGTATCAGATGCGTTGTAGGTCCCTGGGGTTTCAGTAACCATACTCAGAAGAAAAAAAATCAGAACATGGTTATGAATTGCTTTCCAGCCCAAAGTTTAAGAGAAGAAAATCTGACATTTTCATCAGGATATTTTATTTTTGCCCACACTGGACTTTCCTTTTTCTTCAGATTTTCCTTGTTACTTATTGAGATCAGCACACAGGTCTGATGCTCAGACATCTCTTGGGATGAAGTCTTCCCTTGCTTTCTACCTACCTATACAACCTTAAGCATGTTAACTTCTCCAAGTCCCGGTTTCCTCCTTAGGGAAATGAGTATAATGGTCAAAATGAGCGTGCAGGGCGGTGAGGATTAAATGCTGTCACCTGTGTCACACACGTGCGTGACAGCATTTAATCCTCACCACCCTAGTGCTTGGGACATCGTAGGCGCTCAGAGCTGTCAGTTTCCACCCTCTTTTCCATTTTCTTTGCAAAGAAATGCCTTATTTCAAAGAGCAAATATTAGCATACAGAATGCAGCGGTATCTTACATTATCAGTAGCTATTTGTTGAATATTTGGATTTGGCATATTTTAGACTCCAGGAGTGAGGTTCAGAGTCCCTTGGAGAAGATTAATGACAAATGTTTTCTTATAAAAAAGGCAGAAGTAGATTTCTGTTTTTACCTTGATGTGAGAAAAATTTATGTTTTCAGGAATTAAAAAAAAAGCAGGAGACAGAATCAGTCATTCAGAAAATAATCTTTGGACACTTACAACATGTATTATACCTGTGCACAAATTGATAAGATTGTCCCGAGGGCAAGGGGGATAGGATTCTCCTAGCAACAGACCTCCGGTTTTCTCCTGCCACTCACCCCCCACCTTTCTTGCTAAGACAGTTTTAAAGGATTTTGACATCTTTTCTATTGACCTCCAGCAAATGTTATTATTCTTAACCTGTGAATTCTCATCTCCCATGGTAAGAAATTGTAGCTCTGCCTTACATAAGTTTTCAAATGTCCCCATTTTTTAAATTGTTGTTCAAGTACATATGTCTCTGTTTTCACCCCATCACGCCCCACCCCACCCCACAAATGTCCTCATTTTTTAAAGAAGTTGTAGCATATCTTGTTTTCTTTTACATCAGATACTTATCAACTATGAGCATTGCTATAGATTTTGGCAGAGTCTGTCCCCCGTAGGTATGCTTGGGCTTGTCTGATTGATACCTTTTTCTTGTCTAAGAATTTTCTGTTAAGCATCTTGCTCCTATACCTGCAGGGCTGACTGTTGGTATCAAATTGAGCAGGTGATTCAGCCTTGAAAATTGCAAAATATCAGGATCTGGTCATTATTGATAAATTGGAGTAACAAAGATGATTTTGTTGCTTTTTTTTTTTTCCCAGAAAATGACCTTGAACAATCAAGGTAAATGTATGTAGTACTATGTACAGAGCTGAAAATAATTACGAATGTAATACACTGGCTCCTGAGAGGAGGAAGTTTTATTTTTAAATAGCAAGGATTATTTGTATCCTCTCTTGGGTTGGTATTAACTTAGGATAATCAGGAAATAACTAAAGAGTTGTAAAAATCAAATTTTAGCACAAACTTTAATATAAAAGTATTTAAACAGGACCACATATTTTCAAAGAACGTAAAACCCATTTTAGATAGGTTGCATTGTGGTGGGTAGAGGTTTGAGAGGGTGGACAGGAAGAGATGGTAAAGGGGGAAGTGATAAAAAGGGAGTCAAAAGTCTCAGATAATGTTGTTTGGGGGAAGAAGAGGAATTGCATTATGATGAAGTGAGAAATAAATGTGGAAAGATCAAGTGGAGTTGAATTATGGAGTTTTGAAGAGCACAGCGAATAGTTTATCTCAACTTGGTAGGTCGGGGAGGGAAGAAATAATCCAAAATTTAGAGTTGGAAGGCACTTTGAGAGCCACGTGGTTCAGTCAGTTGAGAAGATGGTTGAGGCTCTTCAGCTTTGCCATCAAGGGTTGATCAGCGTCTGCTTTTATTGGCAAAGATCTCACCATTTTCCAAGGCAGTAGTCTATGGAAATCTGGACTGTTAGAAAGTTCTTTCTTGAGTTGAGTTGAATTCTGTCTCCTTGTGGGCATACAAAACACTCTTAATCCCCCTTCTGTATGACAGCCCTTTTAATATTTGAAGACAGCTGTCTTGTCCTCTCTAAGTCCCTTGTGGTTTACGAGCAAAGGAGAACTGTGATGTTTACAGGACTGTCAGTTACTCTTGAGATACAGGGCTCTGAGTGACAGCTGAAAAGTCCTTTTGGCTGAGGCTCATGGATTGGGCGCCTCGTGCCTGCAAATTGTCGTGGTGTTATGTATCCAAGGTGGGATATAGTGCAGGTGAGTGTGACTTTGATTTCAGGCTGCCTTTAATTGCAAGGTTTGGAAATCTTCCTTCCCTCCCTGCCTCCCTCTCTCCCTCCCTCCTTTCCTTCTTCATTTCCTCCCTTCTTTCCTCCCTCCCTTTCTTCCCCTCCCTCCCTCCCTTTATTCTTTCTTTCCTTTCAGATGCTTCTCTTCGGTGATAGGAGTTGAAGAGCTCAGTAGCTAAGTGGTTCAGGCTATGGAGTCAGTTCTGGATTTGAATTCCAACTTTTCTACTGGCCTAGTATATGAGGATAGGCAAGTTATTTAACCTTTCTAGTTACATAACCTTTCTTTTTCAATGGAGTGAGAACGTGTATCTTATAGAATTACTATCAGGCTTAAGTGGAAAAGAAAAATGCAAAATCTGATGAAAGTGTCATGAAATGGTAGGTTTTTTCATTATCGTGAAAAAAGAAAGTAATGAAAAGTACCAGAGTCAATACATAAATATGTGTATTAGGGTTCTCCATATGGAGGTAGGGTCCATATATACATGGGAAGAGATGTGTTGTAAGTAATTGCCTCACCTGATTATGGAGGCTAGAAAGTCCTAAGATTTGCAAGCTGGAGACCCAGGAGAGCCCAAGGTGTAAGTTCCAGTCTGAAACCTGGCAGGCTTGATATCCAAGAAGAGCCAGTGTTTCAGCTCAAGTTCAACGTTCCAACTCAAGATGGCCAGGCAGAAGAGTTCCCTTTTACTCAGCCTTTTTGTTCTATTCAGGTCTTCAGTCAGTTGGATGAGGGCCACCCACATGAGGGAGGGCAATCTGTGTTAATCAGTCTACAGATTCAAGTGTTAATCTCATCCCAGAACACAGACAGACCTGAAATAATGTTTGGTGAAATGTCTAGGCACCTCGTGGACTAATTGAAACATAAAATTAACCAGCACTATATAGTATATGAGGACCATCCATAAAGTATCTATTCATGTAATATAAAAAATAGAGACATTTATTGAAGAAGATACAAGATACAAGAAACATTGTACAAAGGACAATGATGCCTCAGTCCCCTTCAAAGCAGGTACCTTGGGACCTCACACAGTTCTCCCAGTCGCCATCAGCTGCTCCGTCGTATTTTCCTGAATGTCATTGGTGGTCTGAAATCTCTTCCCTTTCAAAGGTGATTGTAGTTTTGGGAAAAAACAGAAGTTGCAGGTTGCCAAATCTGGCCTATAGGGGGCTGAGTCACCTGGGTAATTTGATATTTTGCCAAGAAACTCTGCACAAGATGTGATGCAAGAGCCGATGCATTGTCATGATGAAGCTGACAATCACCAGTTGCCCATAGCTGGGGACTTCTGAATCATCCAAATAGTTTCTGCAGAGGAATGTTCAAGCTGAACACAAAATTTGATGCAGATTTGTTGCTCTACTCGCTCAGTCATTTTGAATGTGACAGCCACACAGTACACAGGCTCACTCAATAGCACCTACCACCCCCACTGACTAGTACAGTGCTGTTATTTTTCATGCATGCATATGCCAGTCCACTTTTCTTTGCTGCCAAGTTACACTGATATCACAGAAACTGTTCTCATTATATTAACAATGGCTGGACATTTTCTGGACAGACCTCGTATTTCTAAGGAAGTAAGAAGTTCTGCACAGAAAAATAAAACAGTAAGAGAAGAGAGTGATGGGAAGAGCTGTTTTAGATTGGGCAGTCATCTGTCAGGAATGCTTTGAGAGGTAAATCTATGCCAAGACCGGACGAAATGAATAGCAAGTTCACTCTGATTAATGTGAACTCTAATGCAAGTGAAACCAGCCTCCTTTTCTCCATCTGCTAGATGGACACATTGTAACATTAATACAACAGATAACTAGTGGCCGCCCATGTTGCATTATGTTAGGACACCTTCCATGGTGTGATGGAAACGGCATATGGGACACAACATTTAGAAGGCCTGACATCCTGTTCAGGTTCTGCCAGTAACCACGAAGCCCTTTGCTCGTCTCTCTGAACCTCAATTTTATTTTCTGAGAAATGAGAACAATTAACAGCTCTCCACAAGAATGTTGTATTTGATGTGCCAATGTATTGAAAACTCTTTTACAACCATTGAGCTGTTGGCAAATGTAAAATGATATTAACATTTTTTTTTAATCCAGTGATGCCTCTGAAGCCAATCTTGAAAGTAGCTCTTAGTTTGAAAACTTGAACTTAACCTCATAGGAGATTTAAGTGAAAAATTGTTCTATGACCACAGTTTTCCTTCAGATGTCTTGTTTAATGAATGGTATACCTAGATATTTTGCTAGTGGCATAGAAAAAATTATTTAAAGCCACTAAATGAATCAGACTAATGGTAAAAAATCATTGTGAAATTTTTCTGATTGCATATTAAAATAATCTGAGTTAAAAGTAGTACGTGCTCACCTTTCATTCAGCTTTGCCTCCAGCATTGGAAAAATATCAGGGAAGACAGGCCAACCTGATACAATCTTCCCGATATCTAAATAAATATAATCCACTTTCCCGGTGTGGAAGTGGAGCAGGGCGGGAGGAGAGACCACATTCCATTCAACCATCATGCTTCATTTTTCTGGTACCCTGCCGGTTGGATGAATTATATGAAATTTAACAGTGCAATTCAACGCAGTTCACAGTCATTGGTGAACTATATACCCAGAGCGGAGCAACACAAAGGGGATAAAAAGATAAAACACAAATTTCTTACCTCTCAGAGTTCATTCTAGTCAGGGAGATAAAAATGGAAACAAATCATTATAGTCCAGTGATAGTACAACAAGCCAGGTACAAATACAAAAGCAGTAAAGAGGGGCAGATACGGTTTGGGATAATGTTGCACGTAACTTCCAGACATAGGATGCTGGGAAATCGTTAGCTTTCCTGAGCCGCCTCACCAGGCACCTCCAGGGGTAGAATAGAGGGGAATAGTTCCTTCCGATGTTTTCTGTGACATCCGTGGTGTTGTTTGTTATCTAGCCTGTCTATTGGGTGCTTTCCGTGGACTGCAGTCAGCTGCTTAGCTTTTTGTTTTTTTTAAACACTATCTGTATTTTCAGAATTGTATTTTAGATAAAGACCATGTGGAGCCAAGAGCTGAACTAAAATCCAGTTCAAGAAGTAACTTTCTCTGCTGCTTTGCTTTAACTTTAAATACAGTATTGAGGTCAAAAACTTATTTTATTGAAAACAATTGGTTATGAAGTATTGTTTTAACAATAAAAGCATATGTACTCACCCCTTTTGAATGTGGTTTTAAAATAGATTTGGCTGCAGATTTTTACACATCAGTCAGCTGGGCTCTCAGGTGGGTCTGGTTTTTCACCACTGGATTCCTGAGCTCACTTTAAGGTGTTTAATGTTTCTTTCTGACTGGTCTCTCTCCATTTAAGGCTGTTGAAATGGGTAACATATTCGCCAGTGGAAGGAGATATTATTTGTCATCAGTGCTGAATCTGAGCTATTATTTTTGAAATAACATTTCCATGTATATGGTCTGAATGTACCACAGTTTGTTTAACCATTAACCTGTTGGCAGACAGCTGGACTAATTTATTGACTATTATGAATAAAACTGTTATTAACATTTGTGTACATTTTTTTTGTGTGTGAATGTAAGTTTTTATTGCTCTGGAATCAATGTCCAAGAGCGCAGTTGTTTGGTTTGTGTGGTAATTTTATGTATGCATTTAACAGAAACTGCCAGACCATTTTTAGAGTAGTTATACAATTTCATATTTCCACAAGCAATGTGTGAGTGATCCAGTTTCTACACATACTTGCCAACATTTGTTGTTATCATCATCATGTTTTATTTTAGCTGTTTTGATAGGTGAATACAGTGAAAACTCATCGTGGCTTTAATTTGCATTTTCCTGATGGATAATGATGTTGAACATCTTTTTATGTGCTCACTTGCCATCTGCACACTCCCTGATGGAAGAGCTACGCGAGTCTCTTACGCATTTCCCACTTGAGTTGTTTGGTTATTTACTAGTGAGTTTGAGAGTTCTTCCTGTGATCTGTGTACAATCCGTTGTTGAGTGTGTGGTGTGCAAGTCTTTTTCCCAGTTTGTAGCTCGTCTTTCCATCTTCTTCATGTGAGCTTCTACAGAGCAAAAGTATTTTATTTTGATCAAGTCTAGTTTATCAACATTTTTTGTTTATGAGTTTGTACTGTGGTGCCAACTCTAAGAATGCTTTGTCTAGCTCTACATTCCAAAGATTTTCTTCTAGTTTTTCTTAAAATATCATAGTTTTACTTATTATGTTTAAGTTAACGATCCACTTTGAAGTAACCTTGGTATAGAGGAGGAGAGTTAGGTCAAGCTGTTTGTTTGTTTGCATGGATATTCAATTACTCCAGCACCGTCTGTTGAAGTATTTTTGCACATTTATCTAAAATTATATTTAGATTTTAAATCATATAGTTGAACATATTTGTATGGGTCCATTTTTGGCTTTTCTATTCTTTTCCATTGATGTATGTGCCCATCCCTCTGAAATACCAGACTATACTGATTACTATACCTGTACAGTTATTAAATTATATATCTGGTAAAATAATTCCTTCCACTGTATTCTTCTTTGTCATGATTGTTTTAGCTATGCTAGGCTCTGTGCCTTCCCATGTACATTTTAGGGTAGGCTTGTCTATATCTAAAAAAAAAAAAAAGCCTTTCTGATGTTTGGTAGGAATCACATTAAATCTATAGATAAGTTTGAGGATAATTGTTATTTCTACTATGTTCAGTTTTCTAATCCATGAACATGGCTAACTTTGTATTTGTTCATTTATTTATGTCTCTGATTTCTTCTATCAATAGTGTAATTTTTAACTATAGATCCTGCAGATGTTTTAAGTATATACCTAAGTATATCATTATCTTTGGATAATAAATGGTATAAATGGATATAAATTGGATATAAATGGTATAAAATTTATTATTTTTTCCAGTTGAATTAGCACAAATTGTATATCATTGTGACCTTAATTTTTTGTTAATGTGATCACCAATGTAGTTAAAATTGTCTTCATTCATTTGTTGGGCATATATATTTCCTGTTCTCTGAAATTTCTATGTATGGTTTTTTATATATTCTTGATCATGAATCTTTTTAATTTTTTTATATTGTACATGTCTTCTCCCAGTTGAAACTTTAAAAAAATTTTTTTGTAATGGTTTTTGTCAACCTTCTTATAGTCAATTAATTTTCCATCTTACTTTGGAGTTATATAAAATTTATTTTTTCCTTTTTATTGAATTTATTGGGGTAACACTGGTTAATTGTACAGAATTATACAGAATTTTATCTCCAAGTCAAAATGACTTGAATGAGCTAAATAGACAAAATATTTTCATTGGAAAACTTTTTAAATAGAAAATACCTGTTTTCATAGTCCACTTCTATGTAAGCAGAGATTGTTCCTTTTCTAAGACCTTATCTTCAATGTACCTAAACAAAAAAGTGAAATAATATTCCCAATAGTTTTGGAAGAGAAAGAAAACTACTCTCCATCTGAGGCAAGTTTCCCCATTAAAAATGAGAGAAATTGATTCTTAAAGCTTCATAAGACTTCAATTTCAAATTTCTGTCCCATGATTTCTTGTAGTACTCTGTTTTACAATATTTCAGTCTGATACCGGAGGGTTGAGTCCCTAGTTGGGGGTGGCTTTGTGTTTGGTCATTAGAGAAGGGAGGCTTGGTGCCCCTAAATGTGATGTATCAACTTTGGAGTCAGCTGTACTCCAAAGAGCTTTCATATGAGTGTCTGAGTATTTCACTGGCAAATACATTTTTCCCCATCTGGTAAAAGGATTAGATGTCCTATGTATATTTATGTCTGGGGGAAAAAAACCAAGATCCTTTTAGCAAAATTTAGCCTGGTAGGTACAGAGATATATTAAATTTCCTAGCCAACCATAGTAATTCAACTATTTCCCCCCCAGGAAAAGTATATTTATTTATGAATACTTCTATATTTTGGCTTTTTATCGCCTAAATGATATTTCAAATGTTGTTTTATTGTCATTTTAATGTTAGAAAACAAACTAGGGATTTGGTGGGCAAATTCAAGAAGCCGACAAGATGTAAAGAAACACACACACACACACACACACACACACACACACACACAGTGTTCATGATCTCCAGCCCTAGTATGAAAATTCAGTAAAGTTAAGCAGTTCTTTTTTTAAAAATATATTTTATTGATTATGCTATTTTATATATTATGCTATGGGACAGTTGTCCCATTCCACCCCTTTAATCCCCTCCACCCTGCATGCCCCCTCCCACCAACATTACCCCTCTTTAGTTCATGTCCATGGGTCATACGTATAAGTTCTTTGGCTTCTACATTTCCTATACTATTCTTAACCTCCCCCTGTCTATTTTCTACCTACCATTTATGCTACTTATTCTCTGTACCTTTTTCCCCTCTCTCCCCCTCCCACTCCCCTGTTGATAACCCTCCATGTGATCTCCATTTCTGTGGTTCTGTTCCTGTTCTAGTTGTTTGCTTAGTTTGCTTTTGCTTTTGTTTTAGATGTGGTTGTTGACAACTGTGAGTTTGCTGTCATTTTATTGTTCATATTTTTTATCTTCTTTTTCTTAGGTATGTCCCTTTAACATTTCATATAATAAGGGCTTGGTGATGATGAACTCCTTTAATTTGACCTTATCTGAGAAACACTTTATCTGCCCTTCCACTCTAAATGAAAGTTTTGCTGGATAGAGTAATCTTGGATGTAGGTTCTTGTCTTTCATGACTTGGTATACTTCTTTCCAGGCCCTTCTTGCCTGTAAGGTCTCTTTTGAGAAATCAGCTGACAGTCTTATAGGAACTCCTTTTGTAGGTAATTGTCTCCTTTTCTCTTGCTGCTTCTAATATTCTCTCCTTATTTTTAATCTTGGGTAATGCAATTATGATGTGCCTTGGTGTGTTCCTCCTTGGTCCAACTTCTTTGGGACTCTGAGCTTCCTGGACTTCCTGGAAGTCTATTTCCTTTGCCAGATTGGGGAAGTTCTCCTTCATTATTTGTTCAAATAAGTTTTCAATTTATTGCTCTTCCTCTTCTCCTTCTGGCACCCCTATGATTCAGATGTTGGAACATTTAAAGATGTCCTGGAGGTTCCTAAGCCTCTCCTCATTTTTCTGAGTTCTTGTTTCTTCATCCTTTTCTGGTTGAATGTTTCTTTCTTTCTTCTGGTCCACACAGTTGATTTGAGTCCCAGTTTCCTTCCCACTACTATTGGTTCCCTGTATATTTTCCTTTATGTCACTTAGCATAGCCTTCGTTTTTTCCATCTAATTTGCGACCAAATTCAACCAATTTTGTGAGCATCCTGATTACCAGTGTTTTGAACTGTGCATCTGATAGGTTGGCTATCTCTTTGTCACTTAGCTGTATTTTTTCTGGAGCTTCGATCTGTTCTTTCATTTGGGCCATAATTTTTCTTGGCACACCTGTTATGTATAAGGGGAAGAGCCTTAGGTGTTCACCAGGGCAGGGTAACTCACGTTGTTGTGTTGTGATGCTGTCTGTGGGGAAAGGGTCTGAGAGGGGACAGTGGTGCTTGCTCCACTCTCTTCTGGCTTTCAGTTACTTCCCCCACTACCCACAAGCAAATTGGGCCCTTCTGTGCTGATTCCTGGGTGAGTGGGTTTGTGCATGTTTTAGGACCCTGGGGGTCTCTCCAACAAACTCTCCAGTGAGGCTGGGAGTTCCTCCCACTGCCACCTCAACCCCCACAGGTGTTTTCAATAGGTGGCTTGAGGCTTTATTTCCCCACGTTGGGGCCCTGGGCTGCTCAGTCTGTTTCACTCCGCACGCGAATGTGGAACCGCCAGCTCCGCCAGCCGCCACCTTGCCACGAGCCCTCTCTACCCGGCTGCTTGTCTCCATCCCTCCTACTGGTCTGGATGAATGTTTCTTCTTTAACTCCTTGTTTGTTGGACTTCCGTACAGTTCCATTTTCTGGCAGTTCTGGATGTTTTTTATTTTTAAATTATTGTTGTCCTTCTTTTGGTTGTGCTAGCAGACACAGTGTGTCTACCTATGCCTCCATCTTGGCTGGAAGTCTGCAAGCAGTTCTTTTGGAAGCACAAATTATAGTACAAAGGAATGCTACTGAAGGTGCTAATAATAATAATGAAAATTTTAGGGGTTCTTAAACATATTAAGAATATTTTAGCCCTGGCTGGTGTGGCTCAGTGGATTGAGCACCAGCCTGAAAACTGAAAGGTCACCAGTTCAATTCCCCATCAGGGCGCATGCGGGGGTTGTGGGTCAGGTCCCCAGTTGGGGGTGTGTGAAAGACAGCCATGCATTGATGTTTCTCTCCTTCTCTTTCTCCCTCCCTTCCCCTCTCTCTAAAAGTAAATAAATAATTTAAAAAAAAGAGTATATTAGTTTCTTGGCTCTGTGTGAATGTAAGTTGTGGTTTTCACCTGGTTAGGCACAGACCTACCGTGCATATCAGACAAATTTCTCCTTTGTTGCAAAGACAGCTGTTTGCCCTTGGCACCTTGCCCACAAGCACTGGTGGCCAGGACTTTCCAGGCCCTGGACATCCTGTTTTAGGTCCTTATTCTGAGGCCTACTTGAGCCACTTAAAAAAAAAATCAATTCTTTAAATGATTTTAAGGGATAAAATCTTATGGCCACATAGACACAATACAGTAATTGCCCTTATTGACTATTTCACTTTCCTTGGTTTCAGTTACCTGTGGTCAACTGCGACCCAAAAAACATTAAATGGAAAATTCCAGAAGTAAACCATTCATAAGTTTTAAATTGAGCACCGTTTTGAGTGATGAGATGAAATCTCCCACCACCTTGCTCCATTTCCATCCACCCCGCTCAGGCCACTAATCATCCCTTTATCCAGCATATCCACTCTGTATATGCATCCCACCTGTAAGAGAGTTAGTAGCCATCTGGGTTATCAGATCCACTGTGGCAGTATTGAGGTGCTTGTGTTCAAGTCCCCCTTATTTGACTTAATAATGGCCCCAAAGCACAAGAATAGAGATGCCGGCATTTAGGAAACCAGGTTATGCCAAAGAGAAATTATAAACTTTATCATACGTATGTATTTATAGGAAAAAATTGTAGTGTGTGTATATATATATATATATATATACATATATATATATATATATACATACTATTCGTGATTTCAGGCATCCACTGGGAGTCTCAGAATGTATCCCCAGCAGATAAGGGGGGGCACTGCTACAAGCATAAGAGTTTGAATTTGGAGAAACTCTCGGGCCCTTTCCAATTTTCTTCTTCCACAAACCCTTCCTACTCTTAGCAAACATCGGTGTGCCTTCCTTAGACAGAATAATGGGCCTAACATTTCCTTGAACCCAGGAGGACCTTCTTTCTCTTCTCCTGTCGCTTCCTCTAGCTTTCTTATCACCACAGGAGAGGTGCCTCTGTTTCCTGGCCATCTTCTCCATCTCTGCTTACCCTCTCACACTGGCGTGGCTAAGACCTTTCCTGGAAAGAATCTACAGGCTGAAACCCAAAGCTGCAGGGTTTTGCACAGACCTTACTTTCTTAAATATGCAGAAGTCTTGAGTTGCCAGGATGGTGTGAACCTGCCAGTGTTTTGCTAACTATTTTCCAGGACACCGGCTCTGCTGCCGGCTGTTACCATGAATTTTTCCTAGTAAAAATGCATTTAAGAGAAGAGTTGTAAAAATACAGTTGCCTTAATGGGAACTTTATTGTATTCTTAGCACCAAGTTATTTGGAAGACATTAAAATAGACTCACTCTTTTCCAAGCTCCAGCAGTAACACGGGTGCTTTTCTGGTTTGTCCTTTGCAGAAGTGAAATTTTTCTGTGAAACTCCTGCTATTGCTGATATTGTAATCCTGGTGGATGGTTCATGGAGTATTGGAAGATTCAACTTCAGACTGGTTCGGCTTTTCTTGGAAAACCTGGTTACAGCATTCGACGTGGGCTCTGAGAAGACGCGAATTGGTACAACTTCTACTATTAATAGTAGTCAGCTGTCAATGTAAAATTTTGGGGAAGCTTCTTAAGAAATTTCAAAGAATTCTACAAAGTGGCTTTCATAATTACAGGCTCAACTATGGTGGTGTTCCCCAAAGTGCAAATTTGGATTAATAAATATTTATCCCTACTAATTTTGAACACATTCATTCCTACAATTAATTATGAATACATTTTAATTTTTTGAAAGTCAAAATCTTCTCCACTTAAAAAATAACAATAACTTAAAAATTAGAGTTGGCTTAAGAATTTTTCAGGTAAAAGCTTTATTTTTAAAGGAAACAGCTCAATCTATTGAAAAAATAAACTAAAAAAATAAGAGAAAATTGGAAATAGTTTTTTAGTACAAGATAATCTTTGCCAATTTAAGTCTGGCTGAGATAGTGAGCAAATAAAAACTTTTAAATCTTCGAGCAACATGTTCACTTTATTACAAAAAAAGATCCCCTAGTTTTACTTTTAAATAGCCATTAAGGAAACTCCTTCCTTTGAGAATAAAAACCAACATATAAATCTAGACCTTTTATTTATAAACATAACGAGACTTGTAAAAAACATACTAATTATCTATTTTCTAGCCATTTTAGAAGTGACATTAGGTGGTCACTTCTAAATGGCTAGAAGACAGATACATTTTTTCAGTCCCCAGATAATTAATCCTCTCAATTCCTTAAATTAATGCCGGGATTCCCCTACCCCCAACTTGTCCTTCAGGAATCCTTCTTGAAAGTACATAGTGAGGCAGAGAAAAAAGTGTTACAAGAATTAAGCAGTTCATCATTCTAGTTTCTCAAAGAGTCCACTAAACCTTTGAGTAACCCATCATTTCTGGGTGGGCTTCCTTATCTATCTGTTCCAGGTCTTGCACAGTACAGCGGTGACCCCAGAATAGAATGGCACTTGAATGCCTTCAGCACAAAGAATGAGGTGATCGACGCTGTCCGAAATCTACCATACAAGGGGGGCAATACACTAACAGGTATGTTTTGTTCAGTCTACATTTTTAGCAACATGTTTGGCTGAAAAATAGTTAATTTCTTTAACTTGCCTCTTTGTAAAACTTAGCATAATAGTTTTTAAGCCAGACTAGCATCTAAAGTTCTTAGAGGCCTCTTTACTCAATCTCAGCTTTAAGAGTGAAAACCCAGACATTTCATTCCATATAACTACAATATCCCAGGAAGGGCTAGGTTGACCTAGAAGAAAATGGAGCAGTCTCTGAGGCTGACAGCTCCTTAACCAGGTAGCTATCTTCACCTTTGCGAATCCTTTTCCCTCATTGTCTTTCTACCTATGTTCCCTTCCAGCCATCCTGTCCATGAAATATAAACACATTCCTACCTTGTATTCCAGAAAGGTATTTTCCTGACCCTTATTCTGCCACCCATGGTTATCATGAAAATATTTTGGGATCTTTGGCTTACTGATGTTTTTGATAAACAAAGAATGTAAGGCTATTTAGGTGATAATGATCCCAGCTACAAGAGGTTAGCACAGGTTTTAACCTTACTGCATGCTATTTCCTTCCACAGACATGAAATGTAGATGCTGAATTAAAACATATAGATGCTGTCATTGACTTACGAGGAACCCGCTGAAATCCTGACAATTGCTTTGCCAATTTGAGGCATAATATAATGGGTTTTTTGTTAAGACAACCCAAAAGTTACTTAACACAAAACCTGTAACAATATTGCAGCATTTCTTATTTTTATTTTTTGGTGAAAAGTGTAACACTCAAAAGGCAGGAGTTCAATCATTCTTTTAGATCTTCCCCCACTACCTGTAAGAAAGAGAGATAGAAAGAATTCTTGGTTTTTTAGGCCATCATTAGCAAAACTGAAGAGGTAGTGACATATTTGGAGCAGTTACTATTGTGTGGGCATTCTTGCTTTATCCAAATTTATAAAGGTTTCGACTTTCTTGTACACAAATCTGTCATTGTCCAGCGACCACTAATTCAATGTTCTCTACTAATGCTAGTTTCTGAAATGATGGAGTATTCAGTTATTTTTATTACCTCTCTTCTGGTGGATTTTAGTTTTTCATCTGATCTGTCAAGGAAGAGGTTGTTGTAAAAATGAAGATGAAAGTTTGCATCTAATGAAAATCCCCTTAGTTCAATAAGTTACCCATCTTGTGGTTACATTTTGCAGAATTGGAAGGATTTTTGTTAAGGATGGTTAGTTTGTGTTTATTTTTCCTTGTTTTCCCCCAGGTCTTGCTTTGAACTACATTTTTGAAAATAGCTTTAAGCCAGAAGCAGGAGCAAGGACTGGAGTATCCAAAATTGGCATTTTAATCACAGACGGAAAGTCCCAGGATGATATTATTCCACCATCCAGAAACCTTCGAGAATCTGGCGTGGAACTGTTTGCCATAGGTACGTTATGTACAGTCCTGTTTCAGCCGTGGGCGCAGACACACAGCCACTGAAAAGAATGTGTAATGCAAAGTGCACTTCATCGAAAGCCAAGCGACCTGCACATTTTCTAGTCTTGGCTCTCATCATGAGCAGTCTGTGCTCTGAGCCCCACTTCCTTCCATTCAAAAGGGAAGCGATGGTAACTGTCGTGTAACCTACAGTGTGAGTCTCCAGGTGGGACACCGTACATAAAATGTGAAAAGCTTGAAGTTCAATGGTTAGGGGTATACTTGTTCCCTTTTATTAGTCAGGACTTTTCTCTTTAACATCTCTTTATAGGCTATCTCTTTTCTGGTAGTATATGGACAAACTAACTTACTATTTTTAAGTAATTAAGGTCCTGCAGCTATCGAAAGAAATAAGAGTTCCAGGTAGACAGTATTATTTTTCTGAAACTTTTTTTTTGTTTTTTTGTTTTAAAGATTTTATTTATTTATTTACAGAGAGAGGAGAAAGGAGGGAGAAAGAGCAATGTATGGTTGCCTCTCACATGGTCCTCACTGGGGACCTGGCCCGCAACCCAGGCATGTGCCCCGACTGGGAATCGAACTCGGGACCCTCTGGTTCCCAGCCCGCGCTCAATCCACTGAGCTACACCAGCCGGGGCTATTTTTCTGAAACTTTTTAAGGTATCATTCTTGTAGAAAAGGACATATATATAGGGCATACATGCAGAATAACTGCAGAATATTTAGATGATGCAACTTTGCTCTCAATTAAAACATTCACATTTTCTTTGGCAGTAGGAAGCTCTTCTATTGAGTAGAGACCGACGAAACAAAAACAAACCCTAAAACAAGACACAGTTCCTCTTGCCCATTTCTAGAATTGCTATCAAAATGTGGTTTATAGAATGTTTCATTCAAGAAGAATTTTCTTATTTGCATTGTGGTGGGTGCCGGGGCACAGAGATGACGGAGGCCAAGTCTGTACAAAACAAATCCCTTCCGAGCCACGAGGACCATTACCTCTCTTTCCATGTGTTGACAACAAATCGTTTTGCTATTTCTCGGAACTATATCTGTGTATGTGTGTGTATATATATTTCTTGGAACTATATATGTGTGTATGTGTGTACACATATATAGTTCCAAGAAATAGCAAAATGATATACACATATATGTGTATGTGTATATATATACATACATACACACACACATACATATATATAGAGAGAGAGAAAGAGAGAGAAATGAGAAATAGATAATTGGGTCTAAATGCCATGGAAAACGTTACTGATTATTAAGCTCATTGCTTCCGCATGCTCTAATGTTATTTTGTTTGTGGACTCAGATCCAGCTGTGCCTTTTAGAAGCTATTGTAGAAGTCCTTCAGGCAAGAAACATCAAAGAGATTGATTTATTTTTCATTTTTTATTTTACTATCCTTTTCTCCAACAAAGGAAATCCCTTCAGGAGATGTAAACTAATGGGGGATTAATTCATGTGTTTACTCTCCATTTTCTGGTCTTATTAATAATGGATGGATGAATTTTAAAACAAAACATTAAGTATATTCAGATGTGATTTGGACCTTCTTTTTTTTGAGGGGAAGGGAATACCTGAAAACCAGTGGTATTTATTATCCTCTGACCCCCTAAAGCAAATAGTTGCGAGACAAACAAGCCTTTGTTGCCCAGTGTGTGGAGGTCGGAAGGTAAATTGAGCGGCAGAGCCAGGCATCTAAGAAGTAATTCATGTTGCCCCAGGTAACCGCCCTTCCTTGCTCCACAGAACCTCGTTTAACGCCCTCGGATGATTGCAATGTCAGGGATTTACAAAGAATTGCTTCTTGTTTGTCCAAGCCTGGGAAAGAGAAATCTACCATCACACCCGTAAAACCCAACCCTGTGCCTCCCCTTTTCTATTTCTATTTTCATCGGTCAATATTTACCCATTTGACCTGCTGATTTCTGAGAGGTAGCACGATATAGTGGCTAAAGCGTGTGACTTTGCGTCTAGGCTGCCTGGGCGGAGCCCCAGGCACGTGCTTCCCGGTTGTGGTTCCTTGAGCAAGTTCATTAACCTCGCTGTGCACCAGTTTACTCCTCGTGGAAATGAGAGAGACGGTTTTGCCCAGTTCATAGGGTTAGTTGTGGAGATTAAATGTGTTAGTACTCAGAACACACGGAAGCGCTTGGGGCCATAGTTTGCACACTAAGTGTTAGCGCCCACTGCCGAGGTAGGAACTGGAGACGCTGCACGAGGGCGGAGGTTTTTCTGTATCCTTCTACACCCTGCCGTATTCCGGACACCCAGATTGCACTTGACCCCTGGGAAGGGAATTCAATAACTGTTGTGGAAGAACCAGAGCTTGCCTGTTGCAATGGTTACTGGCCAGCCACTTGCATTTGAGTATGTTAAAATTTTTTTCCCAAGCTGTCTCTTAATACTATATAATAATAACATTAACGATAATATTAATTATATACATTATTTTTATTCTAGCAGTAGCTCTCAATTTAAGTAAACTTGTTTTTATAGAAATTTACACCTGAAGTTTTCGTAGTTTAGAATCCTGGTTTAATAACTTTTGCTTCCGCAATGGTCATGCAAAATTAAAGTTAGTTTCATTCATATATCTTCCGATTAAGACTTACTGCAAAAATTAAGATAAACCATTTAAAAAGGATTTTGAAGGAGACTTTTGAAAAGCATCTGGAGGGCGAGATGCCCCGGGTTAAAGCAGCCAGTGTGTTCACTGACGGCGGTGGAGAGGGAGGGGCTCCGGCGAGGCGCGCGGCCATTGCTTTGCCACGTGGTCCGTGAATGTCACCGCCCTCCCTGCTGTCCTCAATGCAAGGGGTGAAGAATGCAGACGAGAAGGAGCTGCAGGACATTGCCTCGGAGCCCGACAGCACGCACGTGTACAACGTCGCCGAATTCGACCTGATGCACACGGTGGTGGAGAGCCTGACGCGGACCGTGTGCCTCCGCGTGGAAGAACAGGACCGCGAGATCAAAGGTAAGCGAATCCCAGAGGGCAGCGGTCCCAGGTAGTGCCCTGGGCCAGAGGCTGCCGTGGGTTGTGAAAATTCTTACCATCTTGAATCTTGACTTTCTCAATAGAGTCCTTTATTCTCCCGAAAAGTGAGTGAATCCTAAGAGTAGAAACGTGGGTATATAGACGGCTCTCCCGGGGTGAGGGAAGAATGCTGGAACCACGAGATACTTTTCTCCATGGTGTTGCATTTAAACCATCATGTTTATTTTAATTGAATGTTGGATTTTGAGATAATTGGCCGTTTACATAGTAGAAAGAGAGATCATGTATACTTTTCCAGTTTCCCTTGATGGTAACATGTTGGAAAACTACAGTCCACTGTTACCGACGGTGTGTTGGCATGGATGCAGTCACCATAGAGAACATTTCTGTCACCACTAGGATCATTCCTATTGTCCTTTCGTAGCCACATTCACTTGTCTCTCCCCCAACCTCTCCCTAACCCCTGACAGCCACTAATCAGTTCTCCATCTCTAAATAGTTTTTTTTTTAATTTTGAAAATATTATATAAATGGAATGATGTAGTATGTAACCTTTGGGGATTGGCTTTCTTTACTCAGGGTAGATCCCTGGAGATTCATTCACGTTTCTGCATGTATGGATTCCTCTTTCCTTTTCATTGCTGTGTCCTAGTCCATGGTATGGATGTACCAGACTGGATGTACCAGTTTGTTTAACCATTCCCTCATTGACAAAGTCTGAATTGTTTACATTCTTTGGTTGTAACAAATAAAGCTGCTATGAACATTCATGTATAGATTCTTGTGCGAACATATGTTTTCATTTCTCTGGGATAAAGTCCAAGAGTGCAATTGCTGTATCATATTGTAGTTTTATGTTCAGTTTAGTTTTAGTTCAAAAACTGCCAAGCTATTTTCCAGAATGGCTGTAGCATTTCACATTCCCATCAATAAGACATCAGTGACCCAAGTTCTATGTTTTGTCACCAACACTTATTGTTGCTGCTGTTTTTTATCTTGGCCATTTTGATAGGTGTGTAGTGATATTTCATTGTATTTTTAAAAGATTTTATTTATTTATTTTGAGAGAGAGGGGAAGGGAGGGAGAAAGAGAGTGAGAAAAACATCGATGTATGAGATACATTGATCAGCTGCCTCTCATGCCCCTACCCGGGAACCTGGCCCCCAACCCAGGCCTGTGTCCTGAACAGGAATCGAACCAACAGCCTTTTGGTTTGCAGTCTGGCACTCAATCTACTGAGCCACACCAGCCAGGGCTCACTGTAGTTTAATTTAATTTACATTTCCCAGATAGCCAATGAAGTTGAACATCTTTTCACATGCTCGTTTCGCATTTGGAATATGCTCTTTGGTGAAATGTCAGTTCATGTCTTTTGCCCATTTCCATCCAATTGGACTTCTTTTGGTTTTGTGTTTTATGTTTAGTTTTTAACAGTTGAGTTTTGAGAAATCTTTATTTATATTCTAGATACTAATCCTTTTTTGGATATGTGGTTTATTAATATTTTCTCCCAATTTGTAGCTTGTCTTTTCATCCTTTTAACAAGGTCTTTTACAGAGCAAAAACATTTAATTTTGGTGAGGGATGGGGTTGGGCAGCCAAGCAGTAGTTTCCTGAACAAACTTCCCTGAGCCTCTTCATGAGAGCTCCTCTTTTCCCACAGAAAAATCTCTACATGTGGTGCTGATAAAGCATGTTTTACAGTTCCCAGTCATAGTTACTGTTCAATAACTATGTTTTCCTTCCAGTATTATGGCTACTAAGGTCCCTTGCATAAGTGCCCCTACAGAATAAGAAAAGCTGAAGTTCAAGGACCCTGACTTTAACACGTCCTAAATCTTTTGTAGAATCATTTCCTTTAACATGTGTATAACACAAAGTGCTTACACAGTGTCTAGTTCATGGTGGGTGGTCAGTATGTTGCTTCTTCTTCTTGTTTTACTTTTAGATATTGGCCATTTGTCGAACTGAAGTCTTCAGTATAGCTACTGTACCTCCTGATGCTTAAAAACACAGAATCTTGGGTCAAGAAGCTCGAGTATCAATCGCAGCTCTGATAGTTCCTAATTGTGAAACTTGGGCGAGTTATTTAATTTCATTGTGCCTTGGTTTTCTCACCTACAAAATGGGAAGAATAATAGTAACTACTGAGAATTAAATAAAATAATACTTCTAAAGAGCTTAGAAGAGTGCCTATACATACATACATGCTCAATTAATGCTGTGTTTTTGTTTTTTACCCTTCTATCGCAATTTCTTTAAGCAAGTTCTTTAGGACTATTTCTTATTTCGGTTTGTATCCTCACAACCTAGCCTAGGGATTGGTACTTAATAGACACTTAAATGTTTTCATGAACAAGTATAGGAATGAATAACTGAATCAATTTACCTAGAGATAAAAATCTGAGATGTAGCATAAAATCAACAGTCGTTTCTGGCTAATTGGGTTTCCTAGGTTCATAAGAAATAACTTTGGGAAAAAGGTTCATCGTATGTGTTTCTTCAATTCAGCCTTAGCCCTTGCCACCATTGGGCCGCCTACGGAGTTGATTACTTCTGAAGTCACTGCCCGAAGCTTTATGGTAAACTGGACTCATGCCCCAGGGAAGGTGGAAAAATACAGAGTCGTGTATTATCCTACCAGGGGCGGAAAACCAGATGAGGTAATAAGGAGATAATATTTTTGCACCATTTTTTCATTTCCTCAAGTCTTCCACAAGAGTGAGGACAAGACCAAAATGGTTATATAGGAAGGTCATTCGGTCACAAACATTTAAAATTATTTGACTTAATACATTTCCATGTGTCCATGTAGTTAATTTACATCTTTCCCTCTTACCTCCATCAAATAATCCTCAGAACACCATGCATCCATTTCTCACACAACTTATTTTGACTTCTTGCTTTTTAAAAATTAAGGAATTCTAAAGCAAAAGAAATCAGTAGTTGATTATTTGGCCAGAACTCACTTTTGCTATTCATGGATTCTTTCGGCTTCGGAGTGGTGTGAACTTTCGGCCTTAATGGAGTCTGTGTGCTGCAAATGATGTGGTCATATAGTCCTCCAGGGCTTGGAACGTTCCGGATGTTTGTGGGTATGAGTGCAATGGAGAAGCCGTTAGAAAACATCTGGAGCTGGCCTTTTCCATGGCTTGACCATCACGAGAGAACACACATTGCCAGATGATTGAATTCTTCCCAGTTCCTACCTTTGATACAGCAATTCACAGGGAATCTGTTAACATGTGATAAAGTCTCTCTTTCTTAAAGTGCTAACCTTTTATTGTTCTAACCCTGACTAACCCAGCATGTTACACAATTTTTTTCTGTGTTATGGCAGGAGTTATACTTTTTTTGGTAAATGTTAGAGAAGTCGATCATGGAGGTTTAAATCATCTGGATCAAAAAAATAAAGAATCAGAATGCTTCCAATGGTTCTGTCTCTTTCATGACTCATCAGTCATGAAATGCTTCCCAAAGCCCCATGGGAAAATATCACGTGTCAACTGTTATTGAGTAGACGTGATTAAGATAAGAATGACACCATTTCCATGAGGTAGGAATTAATGGGGGGACTTACGGACATGTTCCATAAACGGTGCATCACTTCAGGCAGGAATTCAGGAAGAACTGACTCTCACAGTGGGAACCGGATGTGGCCCAGATAAGAATGTGTTTCATGAAATGATCCTGCTAGAGTTATTATTGCTTTTTTCTTTGAACGCTGCATGTGGGATATTTCACACTCTCATTCCTGAACTGTTCTTTAAACAGGTGGTGGTGGACGGAAGTGTCAATTCCACAGTGCTGAAAAACTTGATGTCTTTAACTGAGTATCAGGTGGCCGTCTTTGCAGTTTATTCTCACACCGCTAGTGAAGGCCTACGGGGAACCGAAACCACACGTACGTACTGAGCTAAGCACTAACCTTGACTTTGTCATTAGAAGTAGAGAAAGGGCTCTGCAGCCCTCCTGCCTAGTAGACTTACAAGGAAACTATGTTACATCTGTTTTCATTTTTTAATATCATTGCAATTAAAACAAGCTTCTGAATATTAATAATTCCTTACCTGAGCATGATGGCGAAAACACACACACACACACCAACAATCCTGGGAAAGGTCACTGTAGAAAACATGATCACCCACTCAAGTTATTTCAAACATGAATGGAGGCCCTATTACGCGCTAGGCAGTATGCAAAATTGGTTTAAAAACTCTGCCGCTGATAACACAGTAGCAATATAAACACCCCCGATAGCAATGTGGCACTATGATAATCACAGTCCTGCTCATTACATTGCTGGGTTTATCCCTGACAACAATTAGTAAGGCAGGTGCTAATACTCTCTCCTTTTAAGAAATATTTTACTAACAATTGCTGCCCTGAAGGAAATTTTTGTCCAGTAGGGGAGCAAGTGCAAACCAAGGACTTGCAAACAAATTAGTGCAACGAAGTGCTACAGGCACTTCTGTCAAAGTGTAACAGGGAGCTGCATGTGTAAACAAAGTCCTGAACTTGACATTGTGGTTAAAAAAACAGGCAGGGCCATAGTATGAAGGAGGACCTAGATTTATATTTAAGAACATTTCATAATTTTTTTTGGCATTGTTAAAGCCAGGGACTTGTAATTCATCCTTAATCTCCTTCTCCCCACCTTACAGATATGGGCAGTCTTAACTACTCCTTTTTTCTCAAACCTGTGGCTACCTAGTCACGTCTCATTGCTGTTCCTGATTGAATGTGTCCATGAGTACTGATTCATTCGTGTGTGTGTTCTTCCAACCACCCATTCTGTCGTTTTGTTAAGTGACCCAATACAGCTTTTAATGGCAGCTGCGTGTTAGGCACTGTTTGGTGATAGACATAAAATGATGGTAAGAATAGTCTTGCTCTTGACTGGCTCCCGGAGAAAGGTGCCCATTAGTAGTGGGATACAAGAACCTAGAAGATGCCATTCCTGCTTTAAACATTGACTGTTTACCCTGGCAGGCTATGCGAACAGATTTAAAGACGAAATTCATCTGAAAAATAAGCTATGTGTACTTAAGTAGCACATGGATACTTGGAAATAAGCAGGCGCACTGGTAATGGATGAATATTAAGATAAATAATCTCCTCTTGCAGTTGCTTTACCCATTGCTTCCAACCTTGAACTCTACGACGTGACTGAGAACAGTCTGCGTGCGAAGTGGAGCGCAGTGGCCGGGGCATCGGGGTACCTGGTCCTCTATGCGCCTCTCACCGAGGGCCTCGCCGGGGATGAGAAGGAGGTAAGCACCCGCTGCCCACTCGAGTCCTAGAATCTTGGACTTGCCTAAAACAGACTTCTTTGCTATAAAAATTTCATGTGTAAAATTTATAAAATTCACATTAAGCAAGAGGAAAAAATCATTTGTAATCTCACCTCCTGGAAGTAGTCAGTTGTTCACATTTAAAGTCTTTTTCCATGCAGTTTGGATACAACAAATGGGAATGTTTTTGTACTTTTTGGTTTTCATTTTGGATATTGTGCATATCTTTCCATACCATTAAATAATATTTTATTAATCTGTAGTACTTTAAACATCTTTATTGTATTTCACTGTTGTTTTTGTACCAGGTCAGATTTGATTAAACTCATGTTATTGGACATTTAGATAATTTTCTGTACAAACATGCTTTGTAACCATTTTTTAAAAAGATTTTATTTATTTCTAGAGAGAGGGAAAGGGGAAGAGAAGGAGAGAGAGAGAAACATCAGTGTGTGTTTGCCTCTCATGCACCCACTACTGGGCACTTGGCCCACAACCCAGGCATGTGCCCTGACTGGGAATTGAACCAGTGACCCTTTGGTTCGCAGGCTGGCACTCACTCCACTGAGCCACACCAGCCAGGGATGCTTTGTGACCATTTCAAAAATAAGACTTTGTATGGTTGATTATTAGGATAAAGTCCTAGAAATAGAATTTCTTTTTTCAAAGGGTATGCCAATTATCACACGGTATTACCAAGTGACTTTAGAGAAATTTTACCTAGTTTATATTTCTGTGTTCAGTTCACAAATGACTGTTTCCCCCATGCACACTGACTTAGAATTTTTTTTTACCAATTTGCGAGGTAAACAAATGTTCACATTGATATGGATTTTTTGCATTTTTCCTTTTTCAATGTTGAATCTTTGACTTTTGAATGACTTATGTTAGTCTTCATTTTTAATTCAGAAAACAATTACTGTAATATAGATGTTCAAGGATTAAGGAGGAAGTACCTATGAGCCTTGGGAGTGTCCTGACCAGGCAGGTGGACAAGAGGGAGTTCAGAACCTGATTCTTCAATCTTGTCTAAAATCTGCCTCTGGTGACAGAAATTTTAAGGGCCAACAAGGTGGGGAATCTGAGTGTCAAGAACAGAGCATTGGTGTCAGGTATTATTTGCAAGGTTTTGGCAGCTTCTACCCATTTGGATTTAACATTGATTCGAATTCTTTTGGCAGGAGGGAGACTTAAAAATGCTGTTGGAAAAATGCGCAGGTTCACTAGGAAAGAGACAAATAAAGAAGCAGAGGTACCAGTTCATAGACAATCAATTAGTAAACAGTGTTTGAAGTCTGACAATACTACATGTTTCTGAGCGTGTGGGGGAACAGAATCACTCACGTAAATTGGTAGTGTTGCCTTGGAGAATAATTTGAAATATTTCATCAAGTTGAAGACATGCAGTTTAGAGGTGTTTGTCATAGCAAAGCATCCTGCAAGGATTTTTCAGTGCAGGGACTTGGTCAGAACAAAATATTGCAAACAACTGACACACTCATCAGCAGAGGAAAGGAAAATAGTGGCGCATTTATACAAAAGAATGCCATTAAGGAATTAAATAATATCCACTCTGTCTCTCTGTATCAGCATGGATAAATTTTGAAACATAATGTTGACGGAGAAAAACATTGTAAAAATATTATGGTGTTATAGTTCTATTTATGTATGTTGTTAAACATACAGAACCACATGTTATTTACAGATGTATACATGAGTATGTAGAAGAATAATGGATTGATATGATACACCTCAACATTAGGGTAGAGCTAGTGAACAGAAAGAATGAAGAGAACTCTTGTTTTACCTGAATATGTTCTTTTAAAAATCAGATCTGAAGTCAATAAGACAAAATGTTGATATTTATTAAATTTGAGTGGTGGATACATCAGGGCACATTTTAGTATTTTCCCTACATTTTTATTATGTATATTGAGATGTCTCAAAATGAAAAGTTTTCATTTGACAGTAATAACATGGGAAGTTGTGTGACTGGACACTGTCTATGGAGGTGTTTTTCTTCCCTCCAAAGCAACCTGGTATGCAGCGGCCACCCAGCTGTCACACAACTGAGAATCCTGGTTAGCTTACTCCATGGGTCATTCATGTCAGCCCAGAATAGAAAAGCAAATTGCCAACTTGGGCATCAAGGTGGGATGATCTCTCCTGGATCCTGGAAAAGACTTGCAGTCCAGGCAGACAGGCCCCTTTGTTGAACATGGCAACAAAACTGGTCCGGCTCAAGTGGGTTGGAAGCAAAGACTGGTCTCCGGCCAGGCAACTGGTTAGAATTAGCCCAGTGGTGAAAGATGCCCACTTGGCACTGCCCACAGTACGCTGGCCTGGAGCTTATACTCTTTCTAGAGAACATTTCTGATTCAGTTCCACCCACACTCTTCTGAGGACCAAATATTCAACACTATTCTCGCTGCAGTTGCCACTTGTCCAGATGTAAAGAGTTATCCTAAAACAGCGGGTGTGTTTAGTTTTCTATGGTTCCAGAGCATCTGTTCCTAATGTAAAGTGATGTGACAATGAACAAATTATGAGCGAAGCCTGTCCGATGAAGGGGTTGTGAGTCTTATTTTGTGAGGTCTCACCTTCCTCTGGTTCTACCCCGATCAGCACGCACGAGACACACTGGCACACAGCCTGATAACGCGTGTTCTTTCCAGATGAAAATTGGACAGACCCACACCGATATTGAACTGAGTGGGCTGCTGCCCAACACGGAATACACAGTGACAGTTTATGCTATGTTTGGAGAAGAGGCCAGCGATCCTGTTTCAGGACAGGAGACAACATGTGAGTAGTCCCGTCATTCAGACAAAATGCTGTAGTGAAAGCCCAAATCAACATTGGGATTCTCAACTGGAAATACTGGTTTAGGTTTCAGCCTCTTAAGAGCTAATTGTAACTCAACAAAATGTGTATTTTGGGATGTAAAGTACAACATGGGGAAGATAGTCAATAATATCGTAATAACTATGTATGGTGCCAGGTGGATCTTAGGTTTTATCAAGAGGATCACTTCTGCAATTACATACATGTCTAACCATGATGCTATATCCCTGAAACTAATAATAAAAATAATATTGAATTTCAACTGTAATTGAAAAAAAAATTAAAAAGAAAATGTACATTTTATTTAGGGGAAATACATGGATTACTTCTAGTCTTCTTATTGTTGTGACTCATATGGATGCTAGAACTGAACGTCAGCGTTCTCTAGCCACCAGCATCTTGGTCTAAATCCCAAGGCTAGAATATTGGCTTTGGAATCAGGGCAGCTGAGATGGGAATTCCAGCTCAAGTCATAGTTTAACTGGGTGGCAACGGGCAAGTAATATAACGCTTCTGAGTCTGGAAAAGGAGAGATAAGAGGAGTAGAGGTGAAAGGCAGTGGTTCAGGAGAAGCGCTCGGCCCATGTTCACTCAATATTTCTTTTTCCCCCACCCTTATCAAAACTTCCATGCTTTTTCTCAAAAAATTTTTGCAGTCCTTTATAGCTCAATTATTACTATAATTAGTTTTTTAAAATTGAATGATAATTTTATTGGTAAGTCTAATTTGGGTAAATATAAGGATTTCATAATATTTTTGGAAAAGGTAAATATAAGAACTGCAGAGAGTTTCAGGGACTTGCCCATCCCTTTGAGCCTTGGGAGAAGGTGAGTAGCACAATTTCTATAGTGCTTTTGTCTTTAAGATTCTATTTCGGAAACATACATAGACATTTAATGATAAAGAACTTTTCTCCCACACTCATTCTTTGTTAATCAAGGCCATACTGTTCTTGTTCTTCAAAGAAAGACAAATGTAATTAAAACAGTAAATAAACAACCCTCTACCCACCCCCTAAAAAAGCTGGGAGAGCCCAACACAGAAGAAATAAATCATGCTAGACAGTATCTAATATATCACTTTAGTTAAGTGAATTTTTCCCAACAACCCATTTATATTTCTCTCAGAATATTCATTTCTTTGCATGACTCTTCCCTCCATTACTTGTTAATTTTTTTGTTTATTTTGACCTAATTTCTTTTTTATTAAATGTTTTGTTGTTGTTCCATTATAGTTGTCCCCATTTTCCCCCTTTGCTCTCCTTCTCCCATCCCACCTCCTGGTCCCACAGGCAATCCCCGCCCTGTTGTCCACATCTGGGTCACTCATAAATGTTTCTTAACCAGTCCCTTCCCCGTCTCTCTACCCTCATCCCTTTCCACCCTCCCCTCTGGTCACTGTCAGTCCATTCCTTGTTTCCATGTCTCTGGTTATATTTTGCTGGCTTCTTTGTCTTGTTGATTCCCACTAATAAGCGATATTGTCTGGTATTTGTCTTTCACTGCCTGGCTTATTTCACTTAGCATAATATTCTCCAGTTCCATCCATGCTGTCACAAAAGGTAGGAGCTCCTTCTTTCTTTCTGCTATGTAGTATTCCATTGTGTAAATACACCACAGTTTATTGATCCACTCATTTACTGATGGGCACTTAGGTTGCTTGCAGCACTTGGCTATTGTAAATAATGCTGCTATGAACATTGGGGTGCATAGGTTCTTTTGAATTGGTGTTTCAGGATTCTTAGGGTATAATCCCAGCAGTGGAATTTATGGGTCAAAAGGCAGTTACATTTTTAGTTTTCTGAGGAAATTCCATACTGTTTTCCACAGTGGCTGCACCAGTCTGCATTCCCACCAACAGTGCAGTAGGGTTCCTTTTTCTCTGCATCCTCTCCAACACTTGTTTGTTGATTTGTTTATGATGGCCATTCTGACTGGTGTGAAGTGGTATCTCATTGTGGTTTTAATTTGCATCTCTCTGATGGCTAGTGATGTTGAGAATCTTTTCATATGTGTCCGGGCCCTCTGTATGTTCTCCTTGGAGAAGTGTCTGCTCAGTCAGGTCCTTTGCCCATTTTTTAATTGGATTGTTTGTCTTCCTGGAGTAGAGTCATGTGAGTTCTTTATATATTTTAGAGGTCAAACCCTTGTCTGAGGTATCCTTGGCAAGTATGTTTTCCCATATGCTTGGATCTCTTTTCATTTTGCTGATGTTTTCTTTAGGAAAGGGATGAGTGTAGAAAGATGGGAAGGGACTGGTTAAGAAACATTTATGAGTGACCTGTGGGCATGGACAACAGGGCGGTAATTGACTGTGGGACCAGGAGGTGGGATGGGAGAAGGAGAGCAAAGGGGGAAAATGGGAACAACTATAATGGAATGTAGTCAAATTTAAAAAGTCCCATTTGCTTATTTTTTCCTTTATTTATTTCCCTTGCCTTAAGAGATACATCAGTGAAAATATTGCTGTGTGGGATATCTGAAATTTTGTTGCCTATGTTTTCCTCGTAAACTTTAATGGTGTCGCAACTTATATTTAAATCTTTTATTAATCTTGAGTTTATTCTGGTGTATGGTATAATTTGGTGGTCTAATTTCATTTTTTTGCATGTAGCTATCCAGATCTCCCAACACAGTTTATTGACGAGCCTATTTTTGCTCCACTTTGTGCTCCTGCCCCCTCTGTCAAATATTAATTGACCATAGAGACATGGGTTTATTTCTGGGCTCTCTATTCTGTTTTACTGATCTATGTATCTGTTCTTATGCCACTACCAGACTGTTTGGTTTACAGTGGCTTTGTAGTATAGTTTGATATCAAGTATTGTGATCCCTCCTACTTTGTTCTTCTTTCTCAAGATTGCTGTGGCTATTTGGGGTCATTTTTGATTCCTTAAAATTTTTCGAAATATTTGTTTTAGATCTGTGAAATGTGTTGTTGATATTTTAATAGTGATTGTATTGAATCTATAGATTGCTTTGGGTAGTATGGTCATTTTAAGATATTAATTCTTCTAATCTATGAGCTGTATATGCTTCCCCTTATTTGTATCTTACTCAGTTTCTTTCTTCAGTATTTTGTAGTTTTCTGAGTATAGGTATTTTACCTCCTTGGTTAAGTTTATTCCTAGATATTTATTTTTCTTGTTGCTATAGTAAGTGGGATTTTTTCCCTAGTTTGTGTTTCTGATATTTCATTGTTGGTGTACAAAAGTGCCTTTGATTTCTGAATATTGACTTTGTATCCCACTATTTTACCAAATTCAATTTTAGGTTGAGAAGTTTTTTTGCTGGAGACTATAGGGTTTTATGTATACTATCATGTCATCTGCAAATAATGACATTTTTACTTCCTGCTTTCCAATTTGATTGCCTTTCATTTCTTTTTCTTGTCTGATCACTATGGCTAGAACTAAAAACTAATGCTGTGGGTACTTGTTCCTGAGACTGGCATTTTTTTCATTAGTCTGCTTTTTATTTTATTTTTAAAAATATTTTTCCTGAATACATTGGGTTACATTGGTTAATAAAATTATAAGATTTCAAGTGTACAATTCTATAATACAGCATCTATATATTGAATTGTGTGTTTACCACCGAAAGTCAAGTCTCCTTCCATCATCATTTAGACTGCCATTTTTATGAACTAAGGAAACTAGACATTGTTTCGTCATACTGCCAAATTTAACTGAACTCCAGAAAAGTTTAGAGCAAATGTGAACAACACTTAAAATAATTATATTGCTTTTCTCTCCTACAATTTCTCTCTCAATACTTAAGGGTAAGTTTGAGAGTCACTAAATCTTGTAGGCTCTTTATTGTCAAATTATATATTTATATGGCCAAATAATGTATATATATTAATTCAATATGTATAGAGTGTTATATAAGTCTTGAAACCTCTTTATTGCCAAATAATATATATATAATTATATATAGCCAAATAATATATATTAATTCAATATATATTAAATTACTACATATTGAAGATATTATATATAAAAATATATAAAATTAATGAAAGAATTGACCTTAGGGGTTAGGAAACATGCTTTGTACTATGGCTGACAGCTGTCATTATTTATCTTCTAGGTTTTTGCTCTTCTGGCTCTATTAATACTATATTACAAGTTCATAAATCAGTTGATCAGTTGCCTGGGTTACACCCTAACTTCTCTTCTGCTCCTACTAACTGTGACTTTGGCCAAGCTACCTTAGTTTCATGATCTAGATAGTGGGGATAACTGTAACTCTATCCTTGTGGTCAATGTAAGGATTTAATGAGATAATGTGTGTCTCAGACTCATAGAAAGCATGAAATACATCTTAACCATTGTTTTTACTATCAACCTGTAAAAGCTCACAAAACTGTCAAAGATTATTGACAAGTTTTAATCTGTTGAATCAGAAGGGGGCTCTTGAGAAGTGCAAAACACTATGGGATTGATAGTCAGGAATCTGCGGAAATACCAACACCTCTTTAAATATTTTTTAAAACAACAGCAAAGCATTTATTTTTATCTAGTCTCACAAAGTCACTGAGCTTTATTCAAGCATAATCCTGGTCATTGATTCAACAAATATTTATTGAGTGCTTGCTATATTAGGGGTAAAGCCCGCAAGAAAATTAAACCAAATTCCCTAACCTTCTAAGGTTATAATATAGTGGGGGAGATGGACAGTAGACCAATAAATGTGCAATAAAAAAGTCAGGGAAATGAGATAGTTACCATGGGATGGAAGGATTATTGTACATGAGGTGGTCATGGGAAGCCTCGCTGAGAAGGTGACGTGTGTTAAGAAACCTGAATCTTGGCTGACTTCAAGGTTTTTGACCTGAGCAATGGGAAGAATGGATTTGCTATCTGCTCAGATGGAGAGACCAAGAGAAAATGTTGGGAACAGTGGCAGGAGTTAGTGGCTCAGTTTTGGACTGGCTTGGAAATGCCTAATAGATTAAAGTGGAGATGGCAGATGTAGGTAGGCATCAGCCTGATTTTGCACACGGGAAATTGTGCAGAGGACCAGTCAAGTGACTTTGCCAGAATCATATGATAAGTGAGTGGAATAGCTAAGATTTAATTTCAGGCATCCTGGTTGAACTATTAGGTTTCTTCTTTATACCAGGCTATGCTAGCATTGACTGGAGAAGAAAAGGCACAGAAAATTTACCTAAATCTTATTAATTCCTAAGGCATGTATAATTTATGACTACTATCTGTTCCTTACAAGGAAAACTTTTTTGTTAATGTTTTTGTTATAAGTTATTATCTGGATGAAATTCTCATTTGTAAGTAGCTCAGAAGTCAAAGATGCCGTTTTTGATCTTTTTTACATGTATATTATTTAAAATTTTAATTATTTCGTATTCCATGTGCCGAAAGTGCCCTTGAGTCCACCGAGGAACCTGAGAATCTCCAATGTTGGCTCTAACAGTGCTCGGTTGGCCTGGGACCCAACTTCCAGAAAGGTCACTGGTTACAAAATCGTATATAACAATGCAGACGGGACTGAAATTAATGAGGTAAGCTGGAACAGCATGTCTAATTTTCCACTGGTTGTGTATTAGTTTTATTTTTAATGGCTCCATAACCCACCATTCCAAAACATAGTAGCTCAAAACAGTGCTAATTATTTTCTTTCACAGTGTTTTTGGGTCTGGAATTGGGGCTTGGCTGTGTAGTTCTGTCTTGGGGTCACTCATGAGATTGTAGCCAGGTAGTGGCAGAAGCTGGTGCCCTCACCATGGCTTCCTAATTCATAGGTCTGGTGCCTGGTCTGGGAAGACCGGATCGGCTGGGCCTGGAGCAGCTGTCCGTGTGTCTAAGGAGACTCTTCACATGAGTCCTCTGGCATGACAGCCTTTTGTGTTGGCTCCAGAGTCCCCAGGCATGTGTTCAAAGAGACAGAGGCAGAGTGACAGCTACATGGAAACTATGTCATCTTGAATTATGTAGCATCAGAAGTCACAGACTATTGCCTCCACCAGACTCTACTGGTAGGAGATTTGACAAGTCCCTGATAGATTCAAGATGGGGAGGAACACAAGTCCCATGGGGGAGGCGTGTGGGAAGGGAGATGGATGTCGATGTGGCCATCCTTGGAAAAGACCATCTTCCCCATTGGACTGAGGTGGGGGAGTATGTGTCTTCATGGGAATAGTAAACTAGAAATAATGTCAATGTTACCCTGTTTATCTCTCCGCTTTTGAGTAAACTGACATCTGAAAGATCCTAGTTCAATAAACTTAAATTGCAAACTGAATAGGATGATAATTTTGTCTAGGATGATAATTTTACATAATAGAATTTTGTCTAGGATGATAATTTTACATAATAGAATTTGTTAAAACCTATGAAGATATAGGAGTTTGTACTAAGTGATTAATACTTTAGACATTTTCTCTTGGCAGTATGTTTTAGCAGAATAGTTAGCAAAGTTATTTTTATTATTTTTTCCTTATCTTGGTCCAAGAAGCTAAGACAAAGAGGGAAATATGTTGGATTACATCATTTCTGTTTTCTGACCAAACGAAGCAAGTATTTTCATATGCAGAGACAAACTTTTCCTTGTAATTAAATCCACTTAGTATTTTTCAGAATGCACCCTCTACAGGACATTGGGTAATGAATGGGCAATAACTACACATTGGTTAACGATACAGACATACAGTTCAACATCTTTCATTACATCTGCTTAAGGGCAAATCTGACAAAGCTGGGATCATGTGGACTAGTTGCTTTGCTTTTGAAAACATTACTACTTGGCTTGGGGTCACTCATGAGACTGTAGCCAGGTAGTGGCAAAAGCTGGTGCCCTCACCATGGCTTCCTCATTCATAGGTCTGGTGCCTGGTCTGGGAAGACTGGATAGGCTGGGGCTGGAGCAGCTGTGTGTCTAAGGAGACTCTTCACATGAGCCCTCGGACATGGCAGCTTTTTGTGTTGGCTCAAAAGAATTGAAATAAAAAACATTGAGCTATCAGCGTCTCTTTGTTATCAGGGATAAATTATACTCTCACGGTTTACAAATTCAGGTGTGTAGGAAGATCAAGCAGATAATATAAATGAGTGAAGCATGCCACAAATGTGGAGTAATAGTCATACATGCAAAAAAATATATGTTTACCTGTTTTTCTTGTAAAATGAGTCCAATGTGGTCTATATTTCATTCTTATTCCCATTTTTGGGACATGGATGTACAATAGAAAAAATTCTCCATGGAAAGAAAGACTGTAATTCAGGATTGATGGTAAGTGACCATGGACAGTGGGGTACCGTGACGAGGATGCTAAATTGTGGCAGGGAGAAACATGGTAGGGGGTACATACGTGTCCATCCAAGACTCAGCCACTGTCAGCCCATGCAGGTTGCTCCTGCATAGAAATCCAGGCAGGGCTGCCAGATTTTGTGACCCTTAATCTTTTGTCCAGGGATTTCCATTTTTATGTGAAGCTTACCAGCTTAAAAATGTTGACTCATTGAACAGTAAAAATAACTCAGCAGCCATACTCAACAATAAATACTTTTTCGCTGTAGAGCATCTTTCTTTGGTAATACTTTTTCATAAACAGTGTGTCATAGACATGTATATGTGAGTTATATTTATAAATATAACTATCATAAAATTACTTTTATTGAGGTATAATTGACATACAATATTATATTAGTTTCATGTGATTTGACATTTGTATAATTGGCAAAATGAGCACTACAATAGGTCCAGTTAACATCCATTTAAAAAAATTATAGTTGTAGCCTCCTACGGTATTTTATACTATTTGTCTCTATAAAGAATGGTCCCAGATTAATACATTTGTTGAGAAACATGTGCTTTTTTGTAGTGTTTTTCAATCTAGAGGATGCCTTTTAGGCACTTACTATTTTTAATTTTTATTGTACTTGAAAATTATAAAAATATGTTTGGTGAAACTGAATTTTAAATATAAGTAATGGACTTGGAAGGAAACCATGAGAAAATTTTATTTGAACGAAATGCGTGAACAATGTGTAGGTTTTGTAACATTTTCATTTTGACTGGTATGTGTGCATGTGCTTGTATGTTCTTAATTTTTAACGATGCAGTTAAGGCTACAGGTTGCTTGACAAGTGTTTCCTTTTAAGTGAAATATTACTTTACCTAATTTTGGAATATATGATTGAATGGTGAATATTCCTATCATATTTTGCTTTAACTTTTTGTTAATTTAAGCTTTTATTTATAGACAATTTTACAATTGGGTTTTTAGGAAATTTCCAAAACATTCTGGAATGAACTTTAAAATGTCCCAACTGAAATCTTTGTAGTATGTAACCTGCAACTAATCGCAAGATCTTTGCTTTTGACTTAATTTATATTTCCCTCCTTTACTTTCTCTCCCTACCTCTGTGTCTCTTCTGCATTACCCTTCTCCCCAGTCTTTTGGAGACTAAAAAAGAAAAACCAAACAGAATACTTCAATATTGATGATGATAATATCGTTGATAATGATGATGTCGGTGATGATGATGATGATAGTGGCTAACACGTGTTCAGTGCTTTCCCTGAGCCATCTACCGTTCTGAGAGCTCTACAGAGAGCACCTAGCACAGCACCTTGATGCTGCCAACACGTGGCTTGTCGAACCAAGGAGAGAAGTCATCTAAGACAGCATGTGTTGGGAAAGAATTTGGGGGAAATGTGCAAACACAATGGCGTCCTGAAGTGCTGCCATTTGAGTTTTATCAAGGAAAGGCCCCAGAGATTAGACTCGGAGAAGCGAGTCCAGTTCCTGACAGTAATGACTCAACAGCAGATCCCAGAGGAGAGCTCAAGTCCCTCGTATCTCATCAAGGACTATTTTTTCAACTCACCCAGAATTAGGCTCAAGTTAAGCTTTTAGCTAGACTGTGCGAAAATGTTTTTCAGTTAACTATTGCTATGTAACTAACACCCTGGCTTAAATAATAACCCATGATTATGCAATTTGGGCTGGGTTCAGCAGGGATAGTTTGTTTCTGCTCCACGTAGTGTCAGCTGGGGTGAGTGACTCTTGTACTCATCTGGGACCTTGACTGGGCCAGAATTTCCAAGATGACTGCACTTCCAAGTCTGGCACGACAGCTGGGGCAGCTTAAAAGGCTGGGAGGATGGCTCCCCTGTCCAACAGACTGCTCAGGGTTTCAAAAGGATGAAAACATATGCTCTTCTCTCTAGGGCTTACACTTTTTTTTTGAACTCTAGTTGATTTTTTTTTTTAGGATTTATATACTTTCTGGATTGGCTCTTAGGTTAGATGAGCTTTTTATTCTCTCTTTTAAAAAGGCTCTTTGTTGATTTCCGGTCAAGATGGCAGCATAGGCAGACATGGTTTGCCTCTTTGCACAGCCATGTCAAAATTACAACTAAAGTATAGAACAGCCATCACTCAGAAACATCAGAAATCAAGCTGAGTGGAAGTCTGACAACTATGAAATCAAGGTGAATGGAAGTTGGATAACTACAGAATTAAAGAAATCACATTCATCCAGACTGGGAGGAGGTGTGCAGATGTGGGATGGGCTGGACCCACACCCACATGGATAAAAATTTGGGAGGGATATCTCAGGAGTGAGGAGTCCCAGATCAACACCAGTCCCCCCAGCCAAGGATTCCAGTGCCAGGAAGATAAGCATAACTTCTGGCTACAAAAACCAGTGGGGATTGAGTCAGTGGAAGAAACTTCTGGAATCCCAAGCAGTTCCTCTTAAAGAACCCACACATGGACTAACCACTCAGACTCACTCCCTTTGAGCTCCAGCACTGGGGTAGCAGCTTGAAAGGCTCCAGTGATATACAGGGAGGAACTGAAGTGTCTGGCATCAAGGCCAGCAGATGCCACTGTCCCTTTGTTAAACCCTCCCCCAACAGAGCTGGTAGACTTGTGTCATATCTGAGACTCCATCAATCTGGCTAACAGTGTTTAACCCACGGTGGAGATCCTCAGAGGCTCTGCCCCACCCAACTTACAGGCCCACCAGGCTGCTTTTCCATAGAAATGGCTGGTTTTGGCTCATAAATCCTATCAAACAAGCAAGAGCTGACTTCAGTGAGCCCTAGCAGCAGCCAGATTACAGCTTGGCTTTGCTTGGGAATCTCCAAGCCCAGCACAAGTAGCAGCCATCTCAGATTGCTTTACAGCTTAGGCAGGATTCCCCATGCAAAACACTGGTAGGGGCTAACCCTGGCCTGCACCCCCCAAGAAACCCCAAGGCCAGTGCACTTAGTGGACAGCTACAGACCACATCAGAACACCACTACCCTGCACCTACACAGCTGATCCTCCATGGAGAGAGAGATTGGTGGTCAGTGGTCACGATCAGTCCTTGCAGCTAACTGGCCTAGGTAAATCCCCCCCATTTATCTGCCAACAGCAACCAAGGCTCAACTACAAGAGGAGGGTGTACTCAGCCCACACAAAGGCTGCACCTTGAGTATCCAGCTTAGGTGATAGGGGAGGCTGTACCACTGGACCCTAAGGGACACTTACTATATTAGGCCACACTACCAAGACACAGAGTCAAAGCAGCTCTACCTAATACACAGAAACAAACACAGGGAGGCCGCCAAAATGAGGAGAGAAAGAAACATGGCCCAAATGAAAGGACAGATCAAAACTCTAGAAAAAGAGCTAAATGAAATGGAGATAAGCAATCTATCAGATGCAGAGTTCAAAATACTGGTTATAAGGATGCTCAAGAAACTTAGTGAGGACCTCAGCAGCATAAAAAAGACCCAGTCAGAAGTGAAGGATACACTAATTGAAATAAAGAACAATTTATAGGGAAACAATAGTAGAATGGATGAAGCCAAGAACCAAATCAATGATTTGGAATATAAGGAAGCAAAAAACAACCTTGCAGAACAATAAGAAAAAAGAACCACCCCCCTCAAAAAAAAGAGGATTGTATAAACAGCTTCTGGGAAAAATTCAAGAGGTCCAACATTCACATCATAGGAGTGCCAGAAGGAGAAGGCAAAGAACAATAAATTGGAAATCTATATGAAAAAAGAGTGAAAAAAAACTTCCCTAATTTAGGGAAGGAAATAGACATGCACGTCCAGGAAGCACAGAGAGTCCCGATTACGATTGATGATGCAAAGAGGCCCACTCCAAGATAGATCATAAGTAAAAGGCCAAAGGCTGAAGATAAAGAGAGACTCTTAAAAGCAGCAAGAGAAAAGGTGTTAGTTACCAGATGGTTGCCATATGGAAGGGAAGGGAGAAAATGAGTGAAGAGGTGAGGGATTTAAGAAGTACAAATAGGTAGGAGGAAAATGGGGACAACTGTACTTGAACAACATTAAAAAAAAGTTTAAAAATGAAAAAAAAAAAAGAAGTACAAATAGGCAGTTACAGAATAGCCATGGGATGTAAAGTACAGTATAGGGAGTGGAATAGCCAAAGAACTTATATGCATGACCCATGGACATGAACAATGGCGGGGGGATTGCCTGAGGGAGTGGGGGGTGCTGGGTGAAGGGGGCAAAGGGTGAAAAGTCAGGACAACTGTAATAGCATAATCAATAAAATAGAATTAAAAAAATAAATAAAAAGGCTTTTTGTTACCTCCATCTGAATTTTCATTTACCTATTGTATTCACTCAAAAAACAACAATTCGACATCCAGTAGTGAAAAAGCTAAACATTTTGCCCGCAAGGGTCTTATACTCTATGTAGGAGGTAAACAATAAATAAGTTTTTAAGGAAATAAATAATTTCTGGCTGTGATTGGTGCCAGGGAGGAAACAAACAAGGGTATTATTCGAGAATAACCCTGCTAAGATAGGTGGAAAGAGAAACCCCTTCTGAGGAGATGAAATTTAAGCTCTGCTGACAAATGAGGAGGCCTAACTTTGAAAGACGTAGGGAAATAGGGTCCCAGGAAGAATTAATTACTTGTGCAAAGGCCCCAGGAGAGGAAGGCTTGGACCTGATGGAAGGGCAGTGTGGCTGGAGCCCGGCGGGCAACAAGAGCATGGGTGACAGAGCAGCAGCGCTCCAGATGATGCAAGGCCGAGAGGTCATTGAGGGGTGCCCAATTTTCATTAGAAAGATAGCCAGTGGAAGTTTTAGGTAGAACGTGACATGTTTTCCATTTTGGTAAAGGTCCCTTTGACTGCCATGAACAAATACAGTGAGCTCAGTCATCTTCCCCTTAATCTCAGGGTAGCACCAAGATTAGTTGTTGGTAGTGTTGTGAATAACAGATCTTAGTGATATTGCTCCAAAATGTCTCTTGAAATCATGTTAAGTCAGATATTTTTTTGGCAGAGTCTGCGCTCAGGTCAATAGGTTCTTTTCTTCGATATCCCAGAGTACCTACCTTATAGCAGTTTTGTGAGTATTTATTGAGACAATATATGTCAAGTGCTTATGTGGGAGATGCCATTTACTTGACCTCCTGTATGTCCCCTGTATGTTACCCAGCAGCCCCAAGACCCTTCTCAAAGGTGAAGCTGTGTCTGTTCTTGAAGTTCGAGTGTCACTGTCTTCTAGATCCTGCCCTCATTGCCTCCTACTTTGTTTTTTGTTTCTGCTTCAAGGTCTGTTCTTTTTTCTTCCCTTTTCCAATTCTTCCTTTTATTTATACCCTTGTTCCTTATCCTCAGTACTTCCTCCCTTATGTGCCCTAAAGATATTGGTACCTATTTTCCTCAGATATGTCTCTCTGTGAAAGATAATGGGCAATTTCAGATATTTACTATTGTCTTTGATACTTCCATTCCCTGATTCTGCCCATTCCATGGTTACTCACCTGTGAATCTCTGTGGGAGTTACTTAGTCATGGAGTCAGTGCAGCCCAGAAAATGAAGCTGAAAACCAACTGCCTCTAGCAGACCAGCCTGGATACATTATATTTATATTATCATTGTGTTAGGTCGGAGTCACTCAAGAAACCAGACGGACGCAGCGAGCCAAGGAGCAGGGTTTATTAGTGGGAGTAAGAGGGAAAGTGGGGCCAACCAAGGAAGGTTGGGGAGCCAACCAAGGGATGTTAGGACTCTTTCTGTTGTTCTTAGGGCAGGGTTTTTAAACACAAAAACCCGCGAAGAGTAATTGGTTGGGGTGTCAGAGTCTGATTGGCTAGAGCTGGTTGCTGGGTACTATTTCTGCTGACCATTGTTCTCAATACATCTTGTCAGGCTCAAGTTAAAGCTGCATCCTGTTATGCCAGATAGGCCGACCCCAGACCCCAATCTTAGCCGGGCATCTGTTTGTCCTGGGTAGGGTTGGCAGGCAGTTTCCCACGGTACAGTTTCCTGCCTAGTGATTTTCCATTCCTCCTAGGCCTGCCCAGGTCTGTCACATTGTAAATTGTGTTCACTTTACTTTCTAGATCATTAATGAGTGGAAATAATATTGGTTGCAAAGATGTCCTGAGAATTAACTGGTAGGTAATCCATTTAAGGGTAGGATTAGAATTGTGTATATATAAACTGACTGGTTTTATAATGCAGTAATTTTTTTCCCCAGTATTTATAGCTCCACTGCCAGCCAAGTCAACTGCAGATAATAATAAAACAACTTCTTTTGTTGAAAAAAAAAAAAGAACGACTTCTGTTTCCGGTACCGGAGAGCATCTGACATAGCTGTCATGACTTCTCTCCTTTGCAGGTTGAAGTCGATCCTATCACTACGTTCCCTCTGAAGGGCCTGACCCCCCTCACCGAGTACAATATTGCCATCTCCTCCCTGTACGAGGAAGGGCAGTCAGAGCCTCTGACCGCCGTGTTTACTACAGGTAAGCAAGCCTTATGATGATGTGAAACATTTCCGAGAGTAACTATGTAGAAACCGCACAGTGGACCAGCTTCTTGACCTGGCTGGGCAGTTCAGTAGGTTGGAGCACTGTTCTGTACACTGAAAGGTTCAAGGTTCAGTTCCTGGCCAGGGCGCATATTTGGGTTACGGGTTTGTTCCCAGGTGCGGGCACGTATGGGAGGGAAGCAAATGATGTTTCTCACATTGATATTTCTTTCTCTCTCTCCCCACCCCCTTCTTCTCTATCCTCAGGTAAGGATTAAAAAAAAAAAAGAAATGGAGCAGCTTCCTCAATTGTGATTTTAAAGAGATTGCATTTTAATTTTTGTTTATTTTATATTATTACTAACAAATCAACAGTTAGGTAACTAGGCTGCATAATGGCTAATTATTTTCTATCAAACCAAGCAAAAGAGACCATTGAAATTCAAAAGGTCTCAGTTAAAAGAAAGTGTACATTGTTCCGTTCCTAACCTTATATTGTTTTTCATTTGTTCTATCAATGTAACAGTTGCATAACTTTCTTATATTCCTATGTGCATATATTACATAGAACTTCCAATTGTTGATATCCAAAAGTTTTTGACCTACTATCGAGAAATAATATTCACCACAAAAAGTTCAGTCTTTTCACAAGGTCTCCCAAGGGCTACCTCTAGTTGGGATTCTCATGGAGTCCTGACAAAGATCTAAAAATCTCAGATTTGAAATAATAAAACTCAGTGGTTGACAATTCATCCAGGGTATAGGTGGATGTGATATCTTCTGCCGTACATCTTAGAAGTATATAAGCAGAGAAATAATGGAAGGCCTGATAAATGATATTTCACTTCTGATGGCTGCCATATGTACAGAATTAGAAGGATGAAGATTCTTCTCTGGGACTGAACTTATTCCTAGAGAAAGCTTTGGTCATGAAAGTGAATGAAGCTGTGGGAATAGAATCAATGATGTTACGATGACTGGGTGCGGTGCCAGGTGTATGCTGCAGGTGTTGGTGGGGACAATGTAAAGTATTGCAGTGTATGGGTGTCTAACTACACCTGAAGCCGATACAAAATAATGTTGAAGGTAGACCATAGTAGACAGATTTAGAGAAAAAGAAAGTGCATACAGCTAAAAGGGACATTTCTTAGACTTCCAGAGCACCATTTCATTAATTTCCTCAGAGTACTAGGGAAAATATTATCTTTGTAAAATGATGAACGTGGCACTCCTATTTTTTTCTAGTTAATGAAAAGAGTCAAGTAGAGAGCCGGAGTTTTCTGGAAATGACTGGAACACTGTACAGTCCCAGTGTTCTGGGACACTGCTCTGTCCCAGGTCTGCCTAGTTCACACTGCAGGTGAAGGCTGCAAACACAAGTGTCGAGAAGGTCACGTTGGGCTGCCGGGTGCTGCCCTTGGGAGTCCCCTCCCAGAGTGAGGAGTGGCTCAGAGGGTGCCTTGTTGTCCCACGGCCCCAGGAGTGGTGGCTTTCTTGCCTTCTCCATCTCCTCACAGAATCTCTTTCCTTGGCTCACAGAGGAAGTACCAGCCCAGCAATACTTGGAAATTGACGAGGTGACGACAGATGGCTTCAGAGTGACCTGGCACCCCCTCTCGGTGGACGAAGGGCAGCACAAGCTGATGTGGATCCCAGTCTATGGTGGGAAGACCGAGGAAGTGAGTCATGGGAAACGGGCTGAAAATTAATCTGGAGTGTTTGGTTGGGAAGAGAAGACCCCCGCTGCCTTTGGGGTGGTCTTCCTTTTAAAATAGATGGAGAATCGCAGAAGTAATTAATATATTGCAAGGCACGGAGTTTCGTAAGTGACAAACCAAATGATTTGACGTGCATTTTTACAGGCGCTTTAGTGATATATTTTATATTTTTTCAGATTCTCCAATTTTCTCAAATGACATCTACTAAAACTTCAAAATGCCACTTCTTCGATCTTCATAGTTTATGTGCTGAGGGTATCCAAATGAATAAGCCCTCTGATTTGACTTTAAAATTGAGTTTGATGACTCTAGAGTCCTGGATGCTTAGTTGTTTCTTACTTACACCCGGGGCAACATTTTTCCATTTCCTTATTTTCTCTGTGCATTCTCCTCTGTTATTCAAGTAAGCCCAGTCACTAAGCCCTAAGTGCTTTCCAGGTTGTCCTAAAGGAGGACCAAGACTCCCATGTGATTAAGGGCCTGGATCCCGGCACCGAGTATGAAGTCTCACTGCTGGCTGTGCTGGATGACGGCAGCGAGAGTGAGGTGGTGACTGCTGTCGGGACCACACGTAAGTCTTGGTCTGGCCGAGGTGGACAGACATCACCGACTCCCACCACCCGACACCCCTGCACCCCACCAGGTTCCCTGCCCACCTGCCTTATCTGGGGCCACTGAAGCTTCGATTTCTCTCTGTCCCCCAGAATTCTTCACATATCTTCACCTTTAATGAAACCAATATGTAAAGCATCTTTGCTTCTTGGGTTATGACCATCATAAGTGTAGGATCATATCTTTCTTGTTCACCATGGTCTCGCCAGCATTTAACACAGTACTTGGCATGTTTTAACTATGTAATAAATATTTGCATGAATGGATGGATGGATGGATGAATGTAATAATTATAAATGAGTAAATGAGCAAACAAATAAACTTAGGGGAAACATGTCCACCAGGAGTTTATGGAATTTCCCAAGTTGATCTTGGTTCCAAGAATCATGTACGAAATTCACTTGCTGATTCATTCATCCCTTCATTTTTTAAATATGAGGTATTAAACACATATTAAATTTTCTTTCATTGGGTTCCCAGGAATCAGATTCTGAAAGAGAAAATTGCATCCAGAAGGTTTATTTAAGAGTTTAGTTGGGAGATCATCTGTAAGAAAGGAAGACGGGCTGGATGGGACATAGAGAGAAGCTAAACAGTCTTCAGCTAATTCTGTTAGGAGTTCTAGACCTGGGATAACCCTTCTGAGTTGTCCCAAACCGAGTCAAAGGGGCCAGGCCTTTGTGTCCCTGCAACCCTGTGTCATTGGAGGTAGGCCATCCCCCAACAGAGACTATGACCTCAGGCACGGAAGGCAGTTCCCAGAGCTCAGAGCCACAGCAGCCCGTATTCCAGAAGCTGGTGGGTGAGCACATTGACCCTGGAAAGGGAGCTGGGTGGAGCACCACACAGCTGCTCCATCCGCTGGTTGCCCAGGTTGGATACAAGAAATAGAAGATGCAGCTCTATTGTCCTCCTTAGTGGCCTTTTTTGGCAGCCTGTTCACAACTTGATCTACAGCAATTTCCTTGCATGACCACGGTGCTGCCTCATTTCAAAATAACTGGGAGGTTTCACAACTTTATAGGTGTAATTCAAATATTTGTACGAAGGCTGGTATCTGTGATTAGGCATTTTAACTTCTTTGGGTTTCAGTTTCCTTATCTGCAGAGCAGGTACAATGTCTGCCCAACATACAACTCACTCACTTCTTCACTCTTACAACCATAGCCAAGGCTGTTGTGAGAAGCAAGTGAGATAATACATGTGACATTTTCTTTGAAAACTATAAAGCGCTATCCACAAATATACAGAGTTATCATTAAAGAATTTTAAAATATTACATATATTTTTTAGTTGACGGCGTTTGGACGGAGCCAGCTACGACCGTAGAACCTACCAGACCTGTGACATCAGGTGAGGACAAATCAAAGCCTATTTACCCCTAAGAAAAGTTTGATTTAAACCAAAGTTATGTTATCCCAGTTTTATTTATTTTTTATTATTCATTAAGAACAGGGTACACCAGTTCAAATTCCACACCTCTCAGGACCTCTTCTTACCCCTAAATACCAACAGGTCCGCTGCCGCTTCCTCTCACCGTTACAGCTCCCTACGTTTTCCATCTCTGTTTTGGATTCCCATTTCATCTTTCAGAGGCTGTCAGCACAGCACATCCTAGAGTTTCTGTCCTCCGCTCGATCTCAGAGACTTCTCCTATTGCTCTCTGTTGGGAATTATTCATATTATGGTTTCCTTTCATTTTTGTGGGTTACTAAGATCTGGCTGGTCTATTGGTCTTCCTGTAACAGTTGTTTTCTCTCTGAGCTTAACTTCTCCCTGCATTATAACACACCTTCCAACTCGCTGTCCGAGTCAACTAGATAAAGCCCAAGTTGAATGATATAATTTATTTCCCTACCTAAAGCTCTTCTGTGGGTTTCTGGGTTTTCCATCATTCATTCATTCACTCATTCACTGGTTCTTTCATTCTTCAGTTAATCTTTATTGATCTTTTTTTCTTCCCCCAAATCTCTTTACCATAACACCCAAGATCCTGATTGAGTTCTGCCTCTCTTCCTGGTCTATAGCCAAGTGTTTCATGCTTCCCCATTTCCCCCTGCCATCTAGACGTCCTAGCCCTGAAGGTGAGATGTTTTGCCTCTTCTTCCTAGTACTAGGTGCCTCCCCGCAATTGTCACTCTCCTGCCACCTCCGCGATACTTTCACTATTTTTGTCAAGTGTTAATCACTGTCTATCTCAAAGGCACAACACAGTCTGGCAAACAGGAAAAGCTCAGTGAATGTTGGCTGAACAAATGAATGAAGAAAAGAAAGACTTAGAGATGGACAGAATGAAAGGAATGAAGGCACAAAAAAGAGAAGAAAAATGGGACAAATAAGGGGGCAGATACCTTGGGAGATGAGAAGGACTGTGTCAGGGAATACAGGTGAAGGAGTCTGAACAGATGTCAGAGGACGAATAACCTCCATGTGGGCATTCCATGTGGGTGGAATGAATAGAGGCAGCCATGGAGAGAAGTTTGTGTCTGAGGGACAAGTGTTCGCAGAAATGTGGGAACAGGTGAATGGGCATGTCAGGTGCTGGACCGCACCCTGAAGCTGACCACACTGGTCCCTCATGTCTGCTTCTCCAACAGAGCACTAGCGTGAGGTTTTCATGAGTATGCTCCCTTTCATGAGTGGGCTCCCCTTGGGGTTTCCCAGTCCAAGGGCTTCTCCCCAGTTCCTTTTACTCGTGTGTATATGGAGCTGGTAGTTTTGAGGTGTCCATGGTCTCATCTTGTCAGCATCTCTTAAACCCATTTTCATTTGCTGCCAGTAGTATCATGGCTTTGCATTAACTGTGAAAGTAAGTGTTCTTCTTGTGGGTTCATATAAGAGAAATACAGTAAGTGATCCTTGTTGCCATGTCCACAGATCGTCTCTGTAGCTCATTTGGAATATGATGCGTTTAAAATTCTTTAATCCTTGGTTGTGTTTATTCCAGTTTTCCGGACAGGAATCAGAAACCTGGTTGTAGATGAGGAAACCACTTCTAGCCTGCGGGTAAAATGGGACATCTCAGACAGCAGCGTGCAGCAGTTCCGGGTCACCTACCTGACTGCTCAAGGGGACCCTGAGGAAGAAGTGGTAGGAACGGTCTGTATAAATGCAGCTGGCTAGGAACTCTGAGCTTTCTTGACTAACAGAGCTAATGGTGCTTTCTCCGGAGACTGGTGCTCTGTCTTCTGCTACTTTCTCGGTGACTCTACCGTCTCCGGACACTAATGTTTTCATTTAACCCAAACTTACACCCTGGTTTCTCAATGACTGTTCTATCTCCAAAGCTTGCTCCATCTGCTTCAAATGGACAAAGCCTCTGAACCTCGTTCCTCCTTTTGTTTCTGCTGCCTTAACAGTGTCTGAGGGCACCGAAGCTATAGATATTAAAGTTTTTGACCTTGGGAATCTGATAACCTTTTAAGCAAAGCATACATGAGTGATCTTTATGTAGGTGAATTGGTGCTAATAGAATACCATCTGGTAACAAATAGTTATATTTTTCATTGACATCAGCTCATTTTGGGTAGATATATAGTCATTTTTAATTTATTCTTAATCATGGGTATCTCTCCCTTAGGGGATTTGGATTTTTATGTGTTGAGTTTTAAGTTGTATCATCTATATTTATTTTTCTATATTGGAAACCTGGGTACATTCTTAATTGTGGCCTTTCCATGTTTGTTTGTTTTTTAATTTACACTGCATCATTCCTTTTAGTCTAGAACCTGAAAATTGTTTCTTAGATATGCTTCTTATCAGACCAGATAACTCTAGTTTGCATCCAAAAGATATTTTTCCTTTTTTTTTTTTTGTCATGAAACGTACTTTATTTAGCCTCATTACTTGTATTTCTTTTCAGTGCATTTTGTTTGAACCATTTTAGGAAAGAGTTTTCCAAATTCATTATTGCTTAAGAGTAACATCATTTCCTTCCTTCCTCTTCCTTACTTACAGAGCCTTTGATGAAAATTAATTTTTATGTATGTTTTTTCTAAAAAATTATTTGAGTGCAAAATTCTATCAAGAAACACTTTCTCTCAGGCTGGTAGAGGAACCATTACAGAACACAGTGGTAACCTACCATACCCACATTTACAGTGAATGGCCAGAAAGCCCATGAAATTGGTCTGGGAGTACCTTTGGGAAGTTAATGAACACTTAAACAAAACAAGTTGAATTATAAATGGACTCAGACCATAGATTTCAAATGATTCATGATTGAAAAATTTCAAAAATTAAAAATTAAAACTAAAGCTATAATTTGGATGTTTTCTTTTCCCCTGTTATTGTCCACATGTTTTAATTCAGTTCCTAAAAGTGAGACCCATAAAAACTTCCCAGAATGAGAATTTTGTTTTTTGGTTTTTGTTTCTACTCTTTCCAAGAAACACATTAAGTTCTTGCTAAATTATTCTTGCTAATTTGGAAAGAGTAACAATTTAATCTCATGTATGCACTTGTAAGCTATGCAAGGTAAAATAATAATAATATTTTCTTTGGGTTGTCCCTAGGTAATTTTCCCGTTGGTAGTTTCTTTCATTTCACGCTGTTTATTTCCAAACACTTGGACAACCTAAACGAAGGAAAAAAGGATCAAAAGTTTTAAAGCCCGTGTGTCCCAGTTAAACAAACCTGTAATAAAAATGAAAAATATTGATAAAAATTTGGTGGTGATTATTTACCATGCAGAAGAAAGCACTCTGGAATTCTTTGAATATCAAGCACTTTTTGGCGAATTCTAATTAAACTGGAGTTGTGCACATTTACTTTATAGGCAGATAGATCTTCAGGGACTCAACTGAGGGTTAATTGGAATTTATATCTTAGTGTTTTATGAAGTGTCGCTGCTCTATAAATGTAATGTATTGTTATTGGAGATGGAAAAGGGGTGCATGTAAATTTAGTTTATAAAACAAAATAGGACAGACAGTTGCAGACCTATATCCAAATCCAAAGGCATTGAACTCCCACACACCAAGGAAATATCTTAAAATAATGATAAATGGCAGAGAAAGAAAGATGGCTAAAACATATTCCAAAAGCGATAAAGGAAATGTTCCTGGATGTGAGAAATGCTTCTAACCATCTTTCTAAATTTTCCTTAACTATAAAAGCTCTTTAAATTTACTCCAGGAAATGACAAAATAGAGTATTGAAGTTGGAGAATAGTGTGTGAAAGTGAGATTGTAAACTGATGTCAAGCATATATATATATATATATACACACACACACACATATATATATACATACACACACGCATGTATATATAAAACAAAGGGAATTAAATTTGCTTTTCCAGTTGAGATGACATATTTATATATTTTCTAAGCATAATCAAATCAAATTTACCATATATTTCCAATAAAAAGCTTTTGAACTCTTAGACAGTAAAGATACCGGTCAAATATTTCATACGACTGGCTTTTGACTCTGCTCTGAAACATGGAAGTGTGGCGACCACATTACCCTGAGTTTTTTTTTGTCAGGGCAGTGGGTTTCACACTTCTTTATTTGTAAAAGGCTAATCAGTATTCCAGACTTTCTAGAACCTAGGTGTCAGAATCCATAACTGTGACCTGAATTCTGACTTGTAAGAAATGTTCTACCCCAGGGATGCTCAGGGTGTGGCTCAGTCTCCTACAAGATAAGTTCAGAGATTAAAATTAAGCTTTACAAACATGTATAGCAATTTAATATTGCAGCATCCAACATCACTTTCTAGCGATTTTGTTGTATTGTAATTATGCAAACATTGGTCTTCAGTGGACTGGGATCCACACAACACTGCCTCATCCATCACCACAGAGAGTGTGAGAATCACTGACCAGAAGTGAAGAGGTAGGGAGTCCCCTTTCTACTGATGGAATCCAGGCTGTGCGGAAGAGCTCTGGGCGATAATAGAGCCAGGCGTGAAGTTGCATTTCTGACGAAAACTAAAACCATGAAGGTCACTGATTATATTTGCATTTTGCTTATCCACCAGCTTCTTTTATAGAGTTGTTTTATAAACAAGCCCAGCATGTGCTATGATCTCTGGCATCTGTTTGTGGTAGGCATCCATCTTTACCTTGCTTTTGCAAACAGTTAATTACTATATTGGACTACTTGGAATAGCACCTAGCACATAATTGATGAGTAAATGATGGCCGTTATCATAAACCACAGCAACTACTTCCTGGAAAGCTAAATGCATCCTCCCAAATGGTCCCACTGCTTTGAATATTACACAGTTGAAATTTGATTGGTTCCGGGGGCATGTGTTTCTCAGTTTGAGAGAGGTCCTTATTTTAAGGACCTGGGTGAACATGGGTGGTTTGCTAAACAAACTGCTTGGAATGAAAGCCCAGGCTCTGTGGTCCAGAGGAGTTCTGTTTAAAAGAAACACCCCAAAGAAAGCTACGTTGATTTAATAACATAAGTCAGGACACCACAGTCCTTCCTTTACGTATCCTTAATGCTGGGGTTGTCCAGCTCACTCTAGAAGAAAGCAAGTCTCCTTTTTAAAAATCTCCCTCCTGGGACGGTGTCAGTCCAACCCTGCATATTTCAATGTATTGTTTGTATGAGGAGCAAATTCTATTAATCCAATGTAAAATCATCTAGTTCAGACTTCCTTTTTTATATATATTAAACAAAACATTGTTTTAAAGTTGAGCAATATCTTAGCAACAGCTGCCTCTGGGTTCAACTGGAGGCTTTCTAGTGCCTATTCCATGATTTATAGATTCCTTCTCTCATCCAGAAGTAGACAGCGTAGCCCCTTGCCTGCTGGCATCTGCACCGAAAAGCTTCTCCAGCTGTCCTGATCTTGTGACTGCCTTAAATGAGTTTGGGTCAGTTCTTACATCCCAGTGTTTTTTCCAGCCATGATTAAGCTCCTTAAATGGCTCAAGATGTGTCAGCATCTAACTGCTGGAGCACAGGCAGAAAGGTTTGTGGTTTTTGCATTGAGAACATGTGGCTTCTCTGGTTCACATATTCTTCCTTGGATGCCAGGGTTTGTGCCTCTGAGCCCCATGGTGTGGCGCAGCGACGCTTGTGAGGGGTCGTCCCTACGGCTGCATTTCATTTTTTGCAGCCTTCGAGGCAGAGTGATGGTGATTTCAGAATGAGGAAAACATCTCATTTTAAAAATAAAAAGGCTGCAACCTTTTTTACTTTTACTGGTCACTGTAGAAAACTTGGATCAAATGTGTGGTTCTGTTGTTCTTGGCTAACATCCATTCTTTTCTAAAAATGCTGAGATTAGATTATCTCTGAAAGGGTCAAGAATAGAAGGCTAAATTTTTGAGAGGATATTAGGTAGAATCAGATAGGATAAGCAGGCCAGGTTCTAGAATGAACACTCTGAAGCTATGAACACCTGCTTTCCAGATAGATTATTGCTGTCTCTTCTGGATACTTTGCAAATGCTGAAAAGACATTGAGAGAAGACCGTTCCCCAGAGCCAAAGAGCTTCACATTGAAACCTTCTGCATTAGTGATTATATACTAAGGGTTACCGAGGGGAATTCCAGAGAGAAATGCTTTTGCTTGGATGCTTTTGTTTTTTTCTCTTCACTTTCCAAACACATCTTGCTTCTGATCGTTTGAAAGTGCCCATGGCCCTGCTCCTTGTGACCAGTGGGAAGAGCGATCTTACCAAGCCCATGGCCCTCTGCTTTTCTGTGCAGGTCATGGTGCCTGGGAGCCAGAGCAATGTCCTTCTGAAGCCTCTGCTTTCCGATACTGAGTACAAAGTCACAGTGACTCCCATCTACGATGACGGAGAAGGCGTCAGCGTCTCAGCCCCTGGAAAAACCTGTGAGTGAAGCTTTCTCCCTGTGGCGACTAGCTGACTACTCAATTGAAAATGCTTGCCCCTTGTAATTTATCCCAGACAACACAGAAGTACTGTGGGGAAAAGAGCAAAAGAGATTGGGGGACAGAAAATCTGGGTTTGAATTCTGTCTTCACACATTCAAACTGTGTGACTTCGGGCATGTTGCTTAGCTGCTCTGGGCTTCAATTTTCTTGTCTGTAAAAGTAAAGACTTAAAAACAAATATGTCTTACCCCTTGAGCACCTGATTTATCACAAACTCTGTTGATTCTCCAAAATGCGTTCTCCACAACTGTCCACTTTTTCTTCGTCTAACTGCTCTCCAATCCAAGCCACACTCTCTCTCACTAAAGTGAGTATCCAAGGCCCTGTGTGACCTGCACCATGCCAATTCCTTTAACCTCACTCCTAAGGACAATTGTCCCAGCCACACCTCCTCTTCTGCTCTTCCTTAGGCCTTGGAAGCTCGCTTCTGCCGTAGGCTCTTGCACTAACTATTCCTTCCAGGGGGAGTATCCTTTCCCAGTTGTTTGTGTTTCTGGCTTCTTCTTGTCAGTTTGGTCCCCGCTGAGTGTCATCTCCTCAGGATCTTCTGACCACCAGCACGAAGCAGCTCTGCTTTCTGTGACATCACCCTGCTGTGTTTTGTTTGGTTTTGCTCATGCTGTGGCACTGTTTTCGTGTTTACGCATGTATTTAATCACTATCTGTCTCCCATCCCTGGGGGGCAGCATCACAAGAGCCCAGGACCTTACCTGTGTATTCATCTCTGCAGGCCAAACTCCTCCAGCACAGAGGAGTCCTCACAGCATATATGTTTAGATGAGTTGGCCATGATGAGCAAACGAAGAGCATGCATGAGCACCCTTGGTCAAAGCACTTCAGAGTCTTAGTTGTCTTCGTTATGTGTGGTTGTCTGTACTTGCTTGAAGGCGACCCCAGAACCTAGTGACTTAAAATACAACCATTTTATTATGTCGTATGATTTTGTGGGTCAGAAAATTAGGCAAGGCTTGCTGGGAAATCCTTCTGTTTCCAATAGTATGGACTGTGCCACCCGGTAGTAGCTGGATTGGTGTGGAGTATCCAAGACAACTTCACCCACATACCTGGCAACTAGGTGGGGACACTGGAAGTCTGGACTCAGCGAGTCCCTCTGTCTCCATGTAGTCTCGGAGCTGTTCCATGTGGCCTTTCCAGCACGATAGTCATAGTTCTTAGATGGTGACTCAGGACTGTAAGAGCAAGGGTCCCAAGAGGCAGAAAGTAGGAACTGTCAGGACAGTTAAGTTCTATGCCTGGGACTAGTCCAGTGTCACTTCTGTAGTCTATAGGTCAAGGGGGTCATAGCACCCGCTAGCCCCCACTACCCCCCAGAATCAAAGAGAGGGTTCTAGCCTCCACCGCTCAGTGGGGGGAGAGTAAGAAACACTGCACCCATCTTCAATCTACCACAATTACCCAAAGGTTAAGTGTGATTTGGTGCAGAATGGTGGCGAGGGCTGAATTCTGTACCTGGGCACAAAAGTATGGATTCTTCAAGTACGTGCACGAGTCATTGAAACTCCGTAGCTGCAGCCTAAAGTCCTGACTCTGCTCAGCTGAGCAAATGGATGTTATCACCTTATTTGACGGTGCTGGCATCTCTCCCTCCTCCCGAGGCCTGTGCCATAAGTGGTTCCACCCCGACCCCCACAGGGCCTGCACAGTTTGCTCATGGTCCCCCAGGGCACTGTGAACTCAAAGAGCTGCTGTGGGTATCCACTCAGGGAAGACAGAAGGCAGGGAAAGAGCCAAGCAGCGGGAGAGCCCCTGGTTCTTCTTGTATTTCACTCATACATGGGCATCTTAACTTGATGTTGACTTTGGTCAACACATTGGAACTTCTAGCGTATTTTGGGATTTTTCTGCTGAATAAATGCTTGAAAACCACAGGCTTAAATAGCAATGAAAAAATAAAATCACATGGTATTCACCTAACATTTATAGAGTACCTACTATGTGTTTTAAATACATCATTCCTGTCTATCTTAAGTCCAGGTTGTTTAAAAAAATGTATTAAGGATGGTTTAAAATAATATTAGTAAGTTCTGCTGTTCTGAGTTGATTTTGAACTGTGTTATGTAAGACCCTAATGTCTCATAAAGTTACTGTAAATCCCTTCACTGCGGGAGACTGGGAGGGGAGGAAGGAGCGGGGAGAGGCAAAGGATCTCCCTCTAACTGCCAGTGCCCTGGACTCAAGGATCTATTTTTAACATTCTGATGTTAGAACTTAGCTCATTTGTGAAGGGTTTCATGTTAAATACACACACATACTCCTATTTAAAAACTATTACTATAGAAATATGGCTTAAATGTCATTATAGAAATACCATTCCATGTAGCAGTAACCACATAGTAAAATGATACCAAAGTATTAGTGGATGGCCTGTGTATTCAAGCAATGGTGAATACAACTAAATTCCATCACCAACAAAATGACAGGGATGTTATCCACCAACATATGTAATAGTTTACCAAGGTCCTCCATGTAAAATGGCTTTAACATTTTGATAAAAAGACAATAAATGTTAACATAAAATTTAAACAATATAGGCAATATGAAGATGGAGGCAAAAAAACAATCATCAGAATCTTACCTTTGAGAATCACCATCATTACTGTAGCGTGATCCCCCTTGATACTGCTCAACAAACAAACTTTGATAGTGGAACAGAGTGGTGAATATAGAGGCATTTTGACAAACGATATTCAACTCAATTTTCCTTAAAATTAACTGAAGAAAAAGGAACCCGATGACATTTAATGAACAGCTGATCTTCAGATCAAAGCATTTCAAGTGCAGTTATTTTCCATGTATTTAGCATTTAGAACAGCCGTGGGCTCTCAGAGGTTAGCGTGTTTTCACTGTATTTTTAACACGGTGGGAAGGTACCTCTGAATTTGTTAACAACGCAGTAGGTTGTAAAGATGGAAACACAAGAAATTCAGTTTGTCCCTTCCTCTCCTGCTCAGTGCCACCCTCGGGTCCCCAGAATTTACGGGTCTCAGAAGAATGGTACAACAGTTTGCGTATTACATGGGATCCCCCATCTTCCCCTGTGAAGGGCTATAGGATTGTCTACAAACCTGTTAGTGGTAAGTATGCTTTAAAAAAATATTGTTAGCATCTAAAATGTCTTTTAAGATAAGTTAGTTCATCTCCGTCTCCATCTGAGATGCTGCTGTTGCCTCTGTAACACGTCTCAGCCTTTTCTGTGTCCCCGATATCCTGGTGCATACAACTAACCCACCCCACCTCCAATTTCCCCCCACACGTCTCTATAAACCATGGCAGTGAAGTAGCAAGAATACACCCTGGGTGCACTCCCCTGTTCAAGATGGATTCCTTGGGAGTCCATCACAACTTTTTCCTTTCTTTTCTTTAGTCCTGAAGCATGCGTTAATTGGCAAAACAGCTTTGCTGAGTATGTGGTTTGGTCTATTTTATAGCCATTGATCAGATTTTCTGAGGGAAAATAGCTTTGTTTTAGACCAGTGGTTCTCAACGGGTGCAATTCTGCTGCCCGGGAGAGATGCCTTTGATTGTCACCACATGGGGTAGGGAGTTGCTGTTGGCACCTAGCAGGCACTGTTAGGCATTGTGCAAGTCACAGTACCTCTTCCCTACTGCTCCAGAATAGAGGATTATCCAGCCCAAGATGTCAGCAGTGCCGAGGTTGAGAAATCCTGTTCACATCCAAGGGGAAGAATTGTGTGTGGGCATTGGCAGCGAGAGTTTGGGGCATGGGAAAAACACTACTGAAATAACACACCAATACAGAAGTGTATAAATATATGGTTGGAAGAGAAGTTCTGCAGTAAACAATGAGTATTTAAAAAATCTGTCACTAACAGCTTTGAAAGAATGAGCACATGTGTGAAGAAGCAGAAGGTAAATAAATTTGCGTAGGACTCAGCAAGGAATCTCTTTCATGCTAAATCAAAGACTCTGTTGAGTTGAGACAGAGGTGAAAATATAAAGGCCCTAAAAAGCCAGCTGGGCAAGAGCCTTGAGTAAGAGTGTCATCTGTCAGTCCTGGCCCAGAAACTCAGTTGGTTAGAGCATCATCCCAATAGGCCAAGGTTGCAGGTTTGATTCTGGGTCAGGGCATGTGCCAAGGTTTTGGGTTTGATCTCTGGTCAGGGTGTGTATAAGAATCAACCAATGAATACATAAATAAGTAGAACAACAAATCGATATTCCTCTCTTGCTCTCTCTCTTTCTCTCTCTTCCCCTAATTCTCTATCTCTGAAATCAATAAATAAAAATTTTAAAAAGAGTGCTGTTTAATCTGAAAAAATTATGAGAGGAGTGGCTATAACCCACAGTGGTAATATAAACGCTGTCTCCCAATGTGGTAAGTAAGGTGAAGCGTGGTGTCCGTGATATATTTTGCTGCTACTGCCACTTGCATGCCTTCTGGGGACAAACTGGTGTCTGGGAAGGGGCAATGGAGGATGACTTCAGTTTGGCAAGTGTCCCACTGCCTATGACAACACAGTAGCTCCATTGTGAAGGCCTCACAATATGGTGTGTAATGGATTGTGAGGTGGACTGGATGTTTTGAGTACGCACTAAGGAATGAACTATATTTAAGAAGTGAACGAGACCCCTAGAAAATGCCCTGGCAGGGTCATCAGGGATGCTAGTCTTAGAGCTAGACAGGCCTGGAGTCACTCTGCTGTGGAATCCTGGGCAACTGAAAACCAGTTGACTCAGCACAGTTCACCCCGGGAGTGTCTCCACTTGTTTTCGTATTCCGTTGTAACTGAAACACACTCTCTCCTGTCAGTTACTGGCCCAACCCTGGAAACGTTCGTGGGAGCGAACATTAACACCATCCTTATCACGAACCTCCTCAGCGGAATGGACTACAATGTGAAGATCTTTGCCTCCCAGGCCTCAGGCTTCAGTGACGCCCTGACAGGCGTGGTGAAAACACGTAAGGCCGATGTCCCCGTGCCCTGGCCCCCCATGGGGTTTGGCCGCCGTTTCCACTGTAACTAAACTCCTCCTTCAACTCGGCACTTGCTCTTTCTTTCCCTCAGCGCTGCCTTTTCTGGATGGTGTTTCATGCAAAGAAAGGTGTGTTCCTTACTCGAGGCTGTAGTTCAGAGTCCTGGTTGGCAGGCAGAATGTCAGAGGCTGGCGTTCAACCATACTTGATGGTGGTGGATAAGATTTCCTTCTGGAAACTCTTTGTTGGCATTTTTCAAATTAGGTGAAATTTTCCAACCAGCCTGTAGCTGGACACAGCCAAGCCAATCAAAGTTGAACCAGTGGGGAGAATGCCTTTTCGCAAACCTTTCACCCCTGCCCCCTTACACACACATACTCTCACACACCACACACACACCCCATGCCTGAAAGATACATACACCAGCCTAAGGACCCCCTTCTCTACCATTTAAGGGTTTCCATGCTGTCTGCACACCATCTGGGCCTTCTCACTGGCATATACGACTCCCAGACACCCGTGGCTTAGTGCAGGGTTTCCAAACTCCAGTGTGATTATTCCATATTCCTGATGTTTGTTATACTTCCATACCATCTGTTTAATATATTTCTTTAAACTGACTTACAGTTTCTTTACCTAAATACTTTCCAAACCCACATAATTACTCTAAACAGAAGACCAGCAGTTTTAATATACATTAAAGATAATACTGAAAAGTCCAAAATAAAGGTGGTTTGGCTGTGTGCTAATGAAAATCATCCAGAGTGCATGTCCCACCCACGGGAGTGATAGTCGTGGTATAATCAAAAGTATGAGCCTTAAATCTGGTCCTTATTAGCTATGGCCTTGAGCACAGAACTTAACTTGAGCCCAAGTTTTCTCCATGCTGAAATGAAGATCAAGGTAACTGTATATAAGCTGATTGTCAGGGTTAAGTAGATAATATATGAAAAGCATATACTATATGGCAAATGTCCAGTTAATAACTCCCATTATTATTGTAGTAATTGTACTTTATGCACTAGGCTCATATCTCATACTCGTCTCTGATCAAATAGTTAATCTAATAAATGGAGGTATGTAAGAATTGGGGTATATATTTTACCAGACCCTAAGCCACCTATACTTGGCCACCCATTTTTACATAGAGACAGCTCTTTTATTAGAAGAGGCTTCCTGAATTCTGTTTTATGGGGTATCTTCAAATCTTATAGGCTAGATACAGAATCAGTTTAATCTCAGAATAAATAGTCTCTGTCTTCAGCTGATCTAGGAAGCCTTTGGTCTGGGGTCCTAATCTCATACTTGGCTGTTCAAGTGCTGCTATCCTGGCACTACCTTCATTTCCAAGTAATTTCCTTTTGTGCTGTTATAGCAACCCTACAGTCCTCCCTTAGAAACACCTAAGACGCCCCTGAGCATTTTCCCAGCCTCTACCTCTTTTCTTCTCCAGTTTATCTTCATTTTCCTCTTCAGACTATCCTTTCTGTCTGTGCCATTTTTTTCTGCCTCTATAATTTTTGTTATCAGTCTCTCTTCTCCTTGATCTTTTTTGTCCACCTTTGTCTGCTTCCCTCTTCCTTCCGTTCGATCCCTCTCCTCTCTTGCAACAAATATGTTGAGTATTCCAAATAGATATTAAGATTAAAAGTATTAAATTGTTTTACCTTCTATCCTCAAAGTGAAAACTAGATCAGCGTGTTATGTGTTTTCTCTCCTTCTCTCAAGCAAAATAAAACTCCATACAATGGCAACTAAATTAATTTCAGATGTTTTTAAAATTTAGTGTAGTTATGTAAATCATTATTGATTTTGTTTCTTGGGGGATGTGAGGGGGTATTTAATCAGCCTTAGGAAAATAGGTCTTCATTCTCTGATCTAACAAAAGACCAATGTAAATATGTAAGTTATGATTAGACAAGTTTATTTTTATCATCTTGAAAATAATTTTGAACTTCTAAAAAATTTTATGAGTTAGCAAAAGAGGAAGAACTAAGGAAAAATGACATGGATAAGAATCAGAGATCATTAGAAAAAGCAAATATTAATTTTTTTCTTTTTCCACTTGGGTTAAATGATAAACATTGCATGTTTATACTTCTATTGTCTTGGAGAAAGAATATTTTTACTGCTTCCCAAAATAACTTTGGTGAATCACTTTTGAATATCACAGTGTTCTAAGATTCATAGGAATCTATGTATTTGTTTTTAAATACTTTTTGTTATCTGCCTGGCTGGTGTAGCTCAGTGGATTGAGCATGGGCTG
>PVJI01008196.1:0-72745 GCA_004026765.1 Micronycteris hirsuta | reverse complement strand
TTTATTTTTATTTATTTTTAGAGAGAGAGGGGAAGGGAGGGAGAAAGAGAGGGAGAGAAACAGCAATGTATGGTTGCCTCTCACATGGCCCTCACGGGGACCTGGCCCGCAACCCAGGCATGTGCCCTGACTGGGAATCGAACCGGGACCGCTTGGTTCCCAGCCTGCGCTCAATCCACTGAGCTACACCAGCCAGGGCCAGTTTTACCTCTTTTATATTCCAAAAGTTTTTAAAAGGAATTTGCTAAAAAAAAACACCGTGGGTTCGTATATTCATTCCCATAAATGAAGTTGTCACAAAGACCTGATATTTCATTTAAGTACTGACTCCATCATTTTCTTTGATGATAACAAGTTCCCTGAATACATGCATTTTTATCAAATGTATCCTAAAATCTTTCTTTGATTTTTTTTAGCTGGGACTTTGTTTCTGTAATGCAAAAACCTACTTGCAATTTCCAATCCATTATAAAAATTACTATCTTCTTCCTAGTTGAATTAGAAAATCACTTGGATGAATTGGTGCTCTGTGCTTCCAGCTGCCTTCAGATGTGTGCCCTGGCTTCGACTTGCCTTTCTATTAGTCCTTCCTTGTCAGTGAACACCCTTATTGTCTTGGTAAAACGTAAAATGTTCCATGTTGTCTTTACTCACAGTAGATTTTTGAATCCATGCTGTTTTTTCCACTCTGGTTACTTAGTTCACTGCATTCTATATAATTTTGTGCACTGGGATCCTGGGAGTAATTGCATTTTAGTGAAAACAATGACCTCAGTTAGCAGTAATATGGCCAGCTATGAGCTACAGTGTTAATGTACACCTATAGTCTCAATTTTCTAGTGAAGCTGATAATGACCAGAAAACCTGGTTGATTCAGAAAACCATGCCTGGCAATTACATCTGTCATCAAGTTGGCTTTTTGATCTTTCATCTCTAGAAGCTTGCCTTTAGCTTTTATTAGAGAAAAGCGGAGCCAGTACAATCATCCTCTGATGCTTCATATATTTTATTTGGTGAACGAACCTTTGAAATTCTAAAATATTAGTGTCCAGTAAGAGGTAGAGCATGTGCTGTGATGTCAGACCCAGTTGGATGATGTCAGACACAGCTGGATGATGTCAGACACACCTGGATATGCATTCTTGCTGTGTCACATGCCAGCCTTGTGAGACTAGGCAAGCTAATTTCAACTCTTAGCCTCAGATTTATTATCCAGAAAATGGGTACAATTATATCTTTCTTATTGGGCTATTAAAAGATTAAGTGAGGTCACAAATGTAAATTCTTTAAGTAGCACCTGGTGTGCATTCCCGGCTCAAGAAATGGTGACCATTGTTTTTATTAAATGTCCCATCAATATATAAAAAAACTAAGATTGGTCTTGAATTGAAGCTCTATTTTTGTCTTTTAAACCTTGTGTATGAGAAAAATAAGTATAAACTGTATGATTCAGTTTCTGTGAAGTATAAACACAAACACAATTGTTTTGGGATCAATATCAGAATAGTAGGTCCATCTGTGAGGCGTGTCCATCAGTGATATATTCCGGGAGAGGCACGAGGGTTTGTAAGGTGTGAAAATGCTCTATTTCTTGATCTAGGCCATAGCTATTGAATTTTACATATATAAAAACTCATCGAGCTACTGTACACTTAATATCTATGCACATTAAAACTCAATAAAGATAAATAAGTATTTGTTTCAAATTTATTGAGGAAACTCCGACAGACTTTTGGGAAATTTAGAAGTTATAAAAATGCTCAGTAACTCTGCCCCCATTAGGTCAAGTAAATATTCCAGCAGCAGAAATATTCTAGTAACAGATAAAAATTATTTGCATGAAGGTGTTCATTGCAGTATTTTCTATTATTTTAAAAGCCAACATAAAAACAATATAAATTAAAGGTATGCTAATCTAAAAAAATATGTAATGAATGATGCACCAATTTCAGAATTATGCAGTCATCAAAAATAACTATGCGAAATGGTGAGGCCATTCTAGAGGGCTCGTCAGCTGGGCTTTACCAAGTTAAACATACATTAGCCATAGGACCCGGCAATTCAACTTCTGGATATTTAACCAATAAAGTGAAGACATATGGGTTCACTCAAAGACCTGTAACATGAATGTACCTACAGAGCAGCCTTATTTATAATAGCCCCAAGCTGGAAACAATCTAAACATCCATCAGTAGGAAAATGGGTAAAGAAATATGTTATATTCATAAAATGCAATACTACTAAGCAACTACAACATGAATGAATTTTGAAAAAAAAAGTTGAATGAACCAAGACAGACATAAAAGATTACATATTTTGTAATGCCATTTCTATGAGTTTCCGGAAAAGGCAAAATCAGTCTATGGTGATAGGTATCAGAGGTGGGGAATTGCCCGATTGTGGAAATAGCCTTCACTCTGTTTGGCAGCATCTGCAGCAGCCAGTGTGTGACCTCAAGGGTCTGCCCAGTAGAACTGGAAAGACGTCAGTCCTGAGCTTGTGGTGCTAGTGACCCAATGCCAGGACCCAAATATTTTCCTACTGATGTAAAAAAGGTGAAGTCCTATCTGTTTAACCACTGCAGCTGATAGCATTCTGTAAGAGAAGATTCAAAGAAATGCTGCTCTAATTTGTGTCTGCGTGGAAAGGAGTTACTGAGGAGGGCTGCAGGAATTTCGGAAACCTTCTGGCACTCATGCTGGTGTTATAGAATGATAGGCTTGGAGTGGACAGTGGCTTCTGTACAGAATGATAGTAAAGCCCAGAGAGGTTATGTGTCTTGCCCAAGGACACACACAGCCAAGATTAGATCATATGTATCCAATTCCCAGTCTCCTTAATGAGAAAAAAGAGGTTAAAAGGGCTGGAACAATTCTCAGAAGAATTGAAAGGGTATTTCCTGCACAAAGTAAAGGAGCACAAACCGTGAGATAAGAAGCCCCAAGGAGAAGCTGCTGAAGACAGGATGCTTCCGTAGTGAAAATCCGGGTCTGCACAGAGCCTTCTAACGGTTTCTCATGGCGGATGTGTGGGGGTCTGCACCTCCAGTCTCCGCCTATCAGATGTCTATCTTAACTCAAGCTCACACATTTGATGTTCTTACTGAACATTTTACTTCTTTCTTCCCATTCTACTTCAAGAAGTGTTCATGATAAATTTTGAATTGTGTTCTCACTAAGAAATGTATAAAAATCTGTAGAAATTTCATGACTATATTTAATTATGTATCCATTTATTGATTTCCAACAGATTAAAACATGTGTGAAAATGCCCCTCTGTGGTCTTTATAGCATTATTAAGTTTCATATAACTATGAGAAAAATAAAAATTAAATTTCCCCCCATGTTATTGTAAATGTATGTTACTCCTCCTCCTCCAAGAGTGGATGAACAGCAAGGCTTCCCCCCCTGCCCCCCAACTTCCAACGTATACAAAAGGGACATTTGTAGGGGCTTCAAATATATCACAAGAAACCTGTTGTTTCTTGTGCAATATTTTCACAAATAAAGAAAAGTTCCATTTTTGTAAGGAAGTGCCTTTCAGTGGCTTTCCACTGGTCATTGACAGATATTCAGCTCAGTCTCTTGACAGAATCCTAAATGGGAAGTGGATGGTTGTGTTGTTGATTGTTTTAAAGATTTTATTTATTATTTATTTTAGAGAGAGGGGAAGGGAGGGAGACAGAGAAGGAGAGAAACGGCAATGTATGGTTGCCTCTCACATGGTCCTCACTGGGACCTGGCCCGCAACCCAGGCATGTGCCCTGACTGGGAATCAAACCAGGACCCTCCGGTTCCCAGCCCGCGCTCAATCCACTGAGCCACACCAGCCAGGGCTGTGTTGTTGATTGTTTTAATGTCATTTTGTTTATTTTATCAGTAGTGAATATAAACATTGTATTGCAGTTGCAGAATTCAAAAGGAACAAATAAATAATGAATGACAAAACCTGTCTCTCACACCTTTCTCCAGCTATCCTGTTCCCTTCCCCAGAGTAATATTTTCATATAGTTCAACACAGAAAATGTATAAAATGGTAGTGAAAACTCCCTCTTAACTGTCTCCCATACACCCTGTCTACTTCTGTAACAATGATCTTAATTTTGTATATACTTTAAAATGCATTATTTTGAACTTATGTGCATATTTAAATGTATATTCTTCATCCTATCTTTATACAAATTTAAACATATATTACACACATTTTTACCTTTGTTTTCACTGAACAATGTCTCCAAGGTCTTCATGTATTAATTCAAAAAGAGGTTCAGCAATCTTTTGTATAGCTCCATTCAATTCCATTGCATGAATGAGTCATAACTTCTACCAATTCCTTAGTGAAAGAATTTCTACCAATTCTACCAATTCCTTAGTGATAGAATTTAGAATGTTTCTAGTATTTTACTATTATAAACAGTTCAGCAGTGAATACCCTTGGTTACACATTATTATGCATGTGTGGGATTATTTTTGCAGTATTCACTCTTACAGGGGCATGTGCTTTGGCAATTTTAGTAGGTATTATCAACTTACTCTCAGTAAAGCAAGTTTAAGGTAAGGAGGGAGGTCGCCAGAATCCTAGACACTCCATGCAGGCCCCTCCCACAACCCATCCCCAGCGCTTCCATCCCAGCCGAAGTTAGCACTGTACTGAATTTGTATAGCGTATGATCCCCCTTTTTGCTTTATGCTTTTACCACTTCTATACATGTATATGTTCCTAAATAGCACAAGTATGTGTAAATGTACAGATTCCTAAATAGCATATTATTTTCATAAATGTGTATACAACCATTCAGTATACATTTTCTGTAATGTGCTTCTTCCTCAGAGCATTGTATTTTAGAGATCATCATGTTGATGCATAGAACAGTAGTTCTTTCATTTTTCCTTGTGTGAGGTGCCATTGCAGGGACACACTGTAAGTCCATTCTGGTGGCAGACATTGCTGTGCCAATCGATTATTTTAGTTTTTCAAATAATGTTGCTATGCATATTCTTGTCAGCGTTTTCCAATGTACAAGTTCTCAGAAGTTCTATAATTCTTACAATATAGCTAGGACTGGAATTTCTGCATGCATGCTGTGAGTATTTTCAAACTAGCTACATAGTTATTAACTTTTCCAAACAAGTAGTCTAATTTATTTTACCATCAGCAGTGGGTGAGAGCCGTTGGTTTCCCCACATCCTTCCTAGCACCAAGCTTCCCAGTCTAGCGAGTGTAAGATCGCACCTCACCGCGGTTAAATATGCGGGTTATGTATACTAATAAAATTGATAATCTTGTCACGTGTTTATTCAGGTACCTCTTCTCTGAACTATCTCCTCAGTATTCTGCCTGTTCTTTTCACTTCTACTGGGTTTTTAATAATTTTTTTCTAATTGACTCATAAAATGTCCCTTACATACTTAAGTATCTTTTAGTTGTATTTCTTCAATTTCTAAATTGAATGCAGCACTCTTTAATTTCAAATCTATCTAATTCTCTAATGTAAATATTTAGACTATTTGATTTCTTCTAAGGTATTATTTTAGCTTCATCTTACGAATTTTGATGCGTAGTCTGTGTGCCATAATTCATTTCTCAATGTAGTGTTATTTCCATTATAATTTCTGCTTTGACCCTTGAATTGTTTCGAAGTGTGTTTTTATATTTTTACAAGACATGAGCTATGTCTTGCAATTTTTTATTATTCATTTGAGTTAAATTGCCTTGTTAACAAAGAATGTGTTCACTGTGATAGCAATACTTTGAAATTGAATAACATTAGCTTTATTGCCAAGATGTGGTTAAGTTTTATAAATGCTCTGGTATGCTTGAACATAGCATATATTCTCCACTGAACCAAAACTGTATATTGTACTTTTCAACTCTTCTATGTGTTTACTGTTCAATCCATCAATTACAAAAGTCTTACTTCCCTATTATTAATATAACTAATGTTTTCAGCGTTTTTATTCAAACACTGGGTGTATTTTATATCAAAAGTGTGAGACAGGGACCCAACTTCTTTTTTCCAAATTTTAGTTGTCACATTAGCTTTTCTTGATCATTGCTCTTTCCTACTACCTATATGTTATGTCATTTTCTATTACATGACAGATTATTGCATTTTTGGTTTATTTGTGGATTTCTATTCTATTCTATTGATCTGTCTATTCATACAAAATGGGACTTTTTGATTAAATGAGAATCAGTAATGAAAATTAAAACAGGGCCTTGATGTAATGATATACTGAAGGGCCCAAGTCAGAAATGTGAAGCGAAAGCATTAGAAAGATAGACAGGGTCATGATCTTCTGTCTAAAGAAGAATGTGCAACTAATGAATGAAAACGAGTTTCAACAGAGTTTGCACCTTGCTAGCAGCTATTTAAACCCATGTAAATAAGGACTCTGCTCTGTAAAAGTATCATATTACGGAGATAAACATTACACTAAATTATACCCACAGTATTTCCTCACGTGTCCAGGGAAATGGGTGAATAAAGTTGGTGCATGTTGTATGGTGTTTGACTCAACTTGAAACAACTAGATGAAATTTACTCTTTGAACAAAAATGGCAAGATATATTGGTTGCAATTAGAATGTGATGTTAAAGTTAATATGTAAATATATTTCTCATACCTAAAACACCTCCTGCTAGTAAATGAAGTCGATGTTCTGTTTCTACTTAAAATTTGTATGATATGTGGTGCTCATAGAAATTAATGCTCACTTACAAAATTTCAGCAATATTTCTTCCATCTCTCGATCTCCCCTCCTTATGCATATAAAAAATAAATAATTACTTCCCTGGGAGGTTGTGAGTAGAAGGGAAAGAAGATGGAAAAAAATAGTTCATCAAGATTTTTAAAAAATCTTCCAGATTAAAAAATACATATCTGAAAAATATGATAATATTATATTGAAAACAAAATTGTCAACACTCATCCAATATTTTAGGACCCATGAATCTGTTAAAGTGTGTTATTTTGTTTTATAACTTCTAATGTCATTTTACTTTACTGTATTTTAAAAACTACAAATAAAAAATAATATATGCAGCAATATAAAAATAATATGAGTTTAATGGTGAAATCTGATCTACGGTGCTCTGCTTAACCTACCACCCAACGCCCAATTAATAAGTACATTAGGATACAGCAAGGCTTATTACCTTCTGAGACATTGATATTTTGTTTTTTACCTTAGTCTAGAAAGCGCCTTATTTACTGATTTAATATGTTTTATGAACTAATTCTATGTTGCCTGAACTTTGAGAGTACTTCTACCTAAATAACACAAAATAGGCATTTAAATTAAAAATCTACTGATATCTTCTGAGCTATTGGTAATATCAGATCCTTCAGCAACAAAGCTGTTGTATCAGTTTCGAAGTACACAGGCTCTGCATAATATCGCCCATTGAAAGCCAGGTCATGTACACATTTGGTTGCTAGGCAGCTGGTAGGGAAGCAGTCCCTTCCAGACCTGTGGCCATTTCACACCGACCTCCCCAAACTTCCCAGGGAGTCTCATGTTCCTGTCATTTCCATGCCATAAGTGCTCCATTTGTGTGACAGCTTTATCAAGGACAGTTTGAGGAAGTAAATATGGTTGATTTATACTGATTCTAAAGATTCACATTAAACAGAAATAGAGTTAAAGCCATAAAATCATTTATGGAATTTGAGAGTGAAGATGAGAATAGATTAAGCTTAAAGGATAATCCCTGTCACACTTCCATTTCCATGAAATTTGGTAAAAAACACTTTGGAGGAACATGAAAAAATGGGACAGTGAGACGGAGTGAAGAAAGGGACTCAAGGAAGGAAGGAAAGAAGGAAGGAAGGAAGGAAGGAAGGAAGGAAGGAAGGAAGGAAGGAAGGAAGGAAGGAAGGAAGGAAGGAAGGAGGGAAGGAAGGAAGGAAGGAAAGGGAAGGAAGGAAAGGAGACAGATAGATGAAAGGAAGAAATGCTCTTTTTTTTTTACCACCTTCAGAAATGTTATCTGTGAAGGTGAACTGTCAGGGAACATTCCTTGTGGGACAGCCTTTTTCAGCGCTCTGGGGACCTGTACTGTGTCAATTCCCCCAGCAGGTACAGACCCGCCCCTCTAGTATCCTCAATGGCTGAGAGCTTGGACCGTCACACCCAGAGCCCTGAAGGAGGCAGTCCAGTAGGAGGGGCTCGCGGGCCCCTCAGAGGCACTTCTTGTTGGGGTTGCCTGCTGACAGAGACCTGGCCTACTCCTTAAACATTGTGGAGCTGGAGTAAAACAGTAGGAATTAGTGTTTTCAACCACTTGGGAAAGAGGATCAGGGTTGAGAGCTTTCCTTCAAAGAGAGGAGCTGTGCGCAGCAGGCATCAGAGAGAACACAAAGCCCTTTTTTTGGATTCTATTCCGGTCACAAAACAACTGAGATCTCTGGTTATCTTTGAGTGGGAAGGAATTATGGGGCTTTTTCAGTGATGACAAGAGGAAAAGAGGGCTGCAGTTAATTATCCATCTTGACAGGGGTAGACAGGCTGTGAAGTCCGGTCTGTCTTTTCTATTCATAAAACAACCAGAGCAGGGAGCCTAGGTTTGCCCAGTCTAGAAGTCAGTTGTATTGAAACAGTTTTACCATTTACCTTCTGAATTCAGATACTGGCTTTTCCCTGTGCGGGGCTAAGTCAAGCAGATGATAAGAAAAACAACAAACTAGAACCGTATTTTCAAGTCCTTTCTCTGGCTTAATGGAAATAGAGAAATTCTTTTCCAAATGTAAGTTTTAGAATTTTAAAATTAACAAAAGAATCAATCCAGAACTTCTTTGCTGACCATTCTATAGAAGGGTGGATTCCCAGACAATAGCAAAATACATGGCTTTGATTATAGTATCCTAAGTATATTAGGTCATTTAAATAGACAATTTTGTAATTATGATTTATTAACTACATCTACATTGATAGTAAAATGCATTGCTCTGTATTTCAGGTAACTGTAACCTTTGGAGAAAGAATTTTGGCAGTATTCATCAAAAGCCATGTCAACGCCAGTCTCTTTAACATAATAATTCCACATCTAAGAGTTTAACTTAGGAAAAAGTTAACACTGAATAAAATCATATTCATGAAAACGTGCTTCAGTTATAATGGTAAAAAAAGAAAGAAGTAACTGCAGTAAGGCATCTAGTAGGGCAGTGACTCTCAGGGGGAGGATAATTTTGCCCCCCAGGAGTGAGTCACTTGGTAAAGCACAGGACTGTCCCCCACAGCAAAGAATCCCCTTAACCAAAATGTCAATAGTCTGGAGGTTCAGGAACTCCGCTTAGGGCCTTTAGAGTACACAGATTCAAGAGGAAAATATGCAGCTTTAAAGCTCATACTATGAAGGCTAGCCTTCCACATGGAAAATTATTTTGATCAATGTGAGAAAATAACAGTATGTAAATGAATATGTACATTACAGTCAATAGTAATTTACCATGAAGCTAGTGAGAAATTTCAGGGCCTCTCTCACATATACGCGGCCTCCAAAAGCTTTTCAAGTTTGGAGCAGTGTGTTTCATATGGTTATAGAATTTTTTTTTAAATATTTTATTTATTTATTTTCAGAGAGAGGAGAAGGGAGGGAGACAGAGAGGGAGAGAAACAGCAATGTGTGGTTGCCTCTCACATGGCCCTCACTGGGGACCTGGCCTGCAACCCAGGCATGTGCCCTGACGGGGAATCGAACCGGTACCCTCTGGTTCCCAGCCCGCGCTCAATCCACTGAGGTACACCAGCCGGGCCCGGTTATAGAATTTTGTAAAAAAAAAAAAAAATTAAGTAATGTTATTTTAATTTCTTCTTTAACTAAGAGTTTTCTCCCCTCCCCTCCCCCCCACCGAGTTATACAAGGTTCAGGCACCACTAAACTAGACCCACCTCTGGTATAATTTTCATGACGTGAAACATAATTCATATGACCAAGGGGGACCTGGGGAACCTGATGGGAAATTACCAAATAGCTAACTGCAATAATGTAAAGAGGGGGGTTGTTTTTCTCACCTCTAGTTTCCAAATGTTTTGCAAAGCTGTTCTGTTAGTTTATGATGAAAGAAATTATTTTCAATAGAAAGTTTATAGATTGACAAGAAGAAAAAATGTGGAGAAAACCCACCAGTTTAAGCCCTCATTGGGTTTTTTCGTAGTTGAAATCTTGATCTTATGCTGCCCTGCCTGGCTCTGAAGTTCACCCTGGTCTCACAGCTCTCTGCCGCTCATCGTGGTGTCTGACTATTTCACCAAGAGGGCATGTGTCCTCGTTGTCTGTTGCTACACAGCAAACCACCCCACGACCTAATGCGCTAACTGGGCTTTGTGGGGTGTTTCTCATTCGTGGCGTCTTACATAGTTGCAGTAAAATGGTCCCTGGAGCTGGAGTCCTCTGAAGGCTCCACTGGCCTAGACATCCCAGAGGGTCCTCCCTCACACATCTGGTGTCTCTGTGCTCCTGCTGTGGCCTCTTTCGACAGCAGGGTAGCCCAGCCTTCTCAAGTGGCACTTTAGTACTCCAAGAAGCAAGAAGCAGAAAGTACCAGTGCTCCTAGCAACTAGACCCAGGATTGGGAAAGGGTCACTTTTACCGTATTCTATGGTTCAACACAGTCACCAGCCAGCCCAGATTGTAGGGGGTGGAAGAATAGACATGTTCTCTCAGCGAGGGCTTGTCATGCACACACAGAGAGGGAACGAATTGACGACAGCTGTCTTTGAACGCAAACCACAGCAAGGGAGATTTGATTTCCGGAATTGCCATAAGATAGGACAGGACGGCACTATAGAGCAAGCATCTTTTCCACAAATACGGATGTGATGAAAATTCATGCCATATGCTTATATCCATATGTCCATGAGCTGTGAGTGTGTGAAGTTCAAAACTTCTTTCAGTCCAGGGACATTTCTTAAGAAAAACCCTCAGGATTGAGAATAACCTCAACAGAGTTCAGACTTCCAGTTTTACTTGTCAATACATTCAGATGGTCTACATTCTAAAATGTCACTGATGTCAGCAATCCTACGCATGCCCACTTCTCCTCTCTCAGAGCAAGGCCCTTATCACTAGTAGATGACTTCTGCCGTTGGTCACAGTCACAGTGATTCTTTCTTAAGCCTGTGTTATACTTCCATCACAGCTGAGAAAATCTTGGGAAGTTAATGAGCCTACAAGAAAGGAAAATAGGAGAGCCTTAAACAGGAATTCACGGTTCCCCTTTCTTCAAGTGTTTTGTAATGCAGCCGTGTGAGGAATTTTGACTGATGGGTACTACGGATTCACCAGGCCTGCAGAGTGAATATGGAATATGTGGAATTAAATTGCTTCCTCAAAAAACATTATCAAGGCATATGCATACCTGTGACATGCAGAACATCTGGGTTAATAATGAAAATATCTGAATCAGCTATAGAAGCTGGTCCTTAAAAAGTATCATTTTGACAAGTAGCTTTCCAAAAACAGATCTTCCTAAAACCCTCCAGTATCATTTTCTGTTGTGGGAATTGATCACAATAGGGCATCTGGATGAAATTCCTATATAATTACTAGTAATAGCATTTTTATATATTTTTTAAACGAACACTAATTGTGTTTGGATTGAACTTTTTTTTAAAGATAGAAACTACTTTCTACTGTAGAAAGGTGTCTCAAGCTAAGAAGGCTACCTTTCCATGACTGTGGAGTGCTTGGCTGGGTAACTAAGGAAGCGGAACTCACTCACCGTCACCAGCATCAGCATTAAATTAATCAGAATAATCGACTAGCGCCCCTCTGTGCTGGGTAACAAAACTCTTATACTGTTTCTAGATGTATGAGTAAATGACCAGAGCTGTGATTTGCACTGGACGACTGATATTCCATGGATTCAGTTAGTCTTACTTGTAATTCATGAGCAAATTGTCACGATACTTAAAATACATGCACATATGAAATACGGAGACATTCGCAGCATTGACACAGAAGGACAGACTCAGTCCCTTATTCGAAGCATGCTAGGGTCCCACAAATTAACCAGCACTTGGCATCATTTTATTCTCTTTGCTCCCCGTTTCTCTGACAAATTACATGCTACATCTGACATTTATTCAAAGATAGCAAACAATCCTGCTTCCTTTTTTACAAATTTTTATTGAAAAAATTTAAATTACAGTTTACATTTAATATTATCTTGTGTTACTTTCAAGTGTGCAGCGCAGTGAACAATCCCATTTCAGTGCCTCAGTTCTGGGACTAGAAAATTAAATTAAAACTAGCTCACACCTTCCACTTCCCATTTTACTTTTACGACCAACTTCTTAACCACCTCTCCCTACAAAAAGTCATCAAACATTTTCACTATATTCTTTTTTTTAAAGATTTTATTTATTTTTAGAGAGAGGGGAAGGGAGGGAGAAAGAGAGGGAGAGAAACAGCAATGTATGGTTGCCTCTCACGTGGCCCTCACCGGGGACCTGGCCCGCAACCCAGGCATGTGCCCTGACCGGGAACTGAACCAGGACCCTTATATTCTTAATTCTCAGTTTTCATTTGTCACAGCTATAATCGAAATGCCATTTAGAACACTTTCTGCATTCATTTACTTGGAAAATGGAACTATTCGTAAGAGAGATAAGACTTGATTTCATGAAGACTCTAAAGCAAAGAAATGCACTGGGATTTATCTCTGATTTGGGCTTGCATTTCAAACCAACTTGTCTAATACGTTGTCAAACACCCATTTATATCCACTTATTCAAGGACCAAATTAGTCACCCAGTTGACACGTATTCCGTGACTGTTCTAGGTGCAATGCTGATACTGGGAACATACAATTAAAGATGACTAATAAGTTACAATCTCTCCCTAAAAGGACAGGGAAGGACTCAAATGACTTGCTTGCTGCTGCACTGTTATGTGTCCCCGTGCCCAGGTCATGCTTGGCACAGAGTAGGCTCAACTGCCCTTCCTTCCTCCCTCCCTCCCTCCCTTCCCCACTGTCTCTCTTTCCTCTCTTTTTCCTTCATTTCTGTTGTCGAAATGAGTGAGATTTTTAAAACACAAACACCAATGGAAAAACAGAGAACATAAAAAGGTTAGCAGACTGGGATTTGACCAAATGTCTTCCGTATCTTAGCAGCCCAGTTGGAGGTTATGTCAATCTTATTTGCCACTAAACCTCCACCATTAGCCCAGTGACTTGACGATAGGAGTAATCAATTAATAATTGATATCAAAATAAGCGATCCAGTATATTTTCCACATAACACAACATAGTCATTGAAGTTCATAAGAATGGTGTCAATTAATCAAGAAAAAGTTAAATAATACTGTTTATACTCTACTCAAGAAAACAGGTTTGCAGCTCTTCTTTTTATTTATCTGCAAAATTCATTTATACAGAAGTCCTCATTTAGCTTTGGTGACTGATGAATGAGCTATTACTTGAAATTCTCTTGCTTTGCCATAACCATCACATCTAGGAAGCAGGATGAGACTTCATTTCTCTAGCTTTCTTGACCAGGTGAGCTTCTATCAAAACATGGTCTCTCACTGGTAACACACTACACAGTCTGCAGAGGACGACGGGTGGAGGAAACCTAACCCGGTTGTAAATCACAACACGGAAAAAGCCTTGCATAATTTAGAAGGAAGAAAAAAAAATAGCTTGTCAGCCAGCAATCAGAAGTATAGTATATCAGAAAGGCTGCCCTTTGTACCTGTCAGGCTGAACGGGTCCTTTCACACAAACTTCCTTTCCAATTCATCTGGAGCGTACAGACAACTCCTTCCCTTCCCTTTCAAATTATCCTACAAGTCTTAGTTTTCCTTTGAAATGTTTCCAAACCGCTGGAGCCCACCTCGTCATAGACCCTCATTGATGAAATGTAGGATGGAGGTTGTGTCAGATGTAACTAATGATTAGAATTAGTCCCACCTTCTCCATGTTGTTGACAGACAGCGAATAAAAGCAACATTGTTATACCTACAATTGACTTATTGAAGTTAGGACTTGTTTTCGACTTAGGAAAATAGAACGTTTTTTCCAGGGCTGTTCTAAGCCAATGATTTAGAGCCCTGATTTCCTATATTTATTTTCTAAATAATTCTCCCACTGCTCAAGTAATGAGGCATATTATTATGATATTACAGCCACCTGGCTCTGCACAGTGCACGTGTGTCTCACACATACACACATGGGAAGGAAAGGTATACAGATTCCTCATTACTCTTGAGAAGAAAGAGACTCCCTAATTGTTTTCTACCGTCTCTTCTACGGTAGTGTCGAGGACCTTATCTTGGTTAACCATTTCTGGATTAAGTAAGCATAGACCGCCTGAGAAGCAATGTAAATACAAATAAGGAATTAAGGCTTTAGGGCTGACCCCGTCTGGGTTGGTATTTGGGCTCCACAATCGGGCTGCGCTGTGAACCACTAATCCCATTCAAACTTGAATGCCGTTGTGAGATGTTTAGACTTTCTATCCCAGGCAGAGGAGAGCTTTTAAAGGTCACGGAGCAGAGGACTAACATGGTAGGAGAAGAGCTTCAAGATAACTTGCAAAGGGGAAGTTTCAATGGCAAGGGGTCACTGAGCTTCATTCTCCTTCTGGACACACAGAAGTCTTCTGTGTCAGGCACTGTTGATTCGCCGTCTTGTAAACACAGTGCTGTAAATGCCTGTGACAGTTGAATGACTGACTGACAAACCCAAGTAAGGAAAGAAATATGATGAAGTGGAGACATGTGGACTGATGATAAGCACTCAGGACAGGGTGTATACTTTACTTTTGAATAATTTATATTCATTTCTTGAGTATTAGCTGAATAAAATACATAATTGGCTCCATGCATCATATAATAGTTTATTTTATTTTACTTTTTTTTTTCTTAGCCATAGCTTCCATTCTGACCTTATTGGCAGTTTTGGTTTTATGACACTCAGAAGGGTAAGCATTCCTCAGCCAGACAGAACACCTTTTCCCGTAAAACATTCAGGTAAAGAAGACACAAGTTATTTGCATAAGCCTGTTTAAACATTTTAAATGTTTTTTTAAAGATTTTATTTTTATTTATTTTATTTATTTTTTTTTTAGAGAGAGGGGAAGGGAGGAAGAGAGGGAGAGAAACAGCAATGTATGGTTGCCTCTCACATGGCCCTGATGGGGACCTGGCCCGCAACCCAGGCATGTGCCCTGACTGGGAATCGAACCGGGACCCCCTGGTTCCCAGCCCGCGCTCAATCCACTGAGCTACACCAGCCAGGGCCTGTTTAAAAATTTTAACTTTGATAATCCCCCCAACTCTTTCACTGCGAGAACAACTTGTATGCTCTCTCAATCTAATTTAGCCCACTCCAGGGCTTTGCCAGTGGATCCTGTGCCACAGTTCATGGACTGCCATGTCGATTAGTCCAGAACCTTCTCTTCTTCACCTCTTGACCATTGCATCCACTGTGGTGCAAAGGCTTTGGGTCCCCAGAGAGTGGTTGAGTCAAGGGACCCTGGTCCATTTGTCAGCCTTCATTTTGATACATCTCCTAACCATTGCTCAGAACAACTGCTGGTCAGATTTCTCATTACAATCCTTGAATATTGGCTTTCAAAATGCCTCTAAGCCAGGGTAAATACAGCAGACTCATTTGGGAGCTTTTTAATCTTGGGTGTTGGGCAGTTAGTAGGGGGTCCTTTTGGCCTGTACCACCTTGGATAGTCCTGTCTTAAAACCTTTGCTTGGACCTCATTAATGTCCACCTACTTTATATCTAACCATAGAGGGTATGGGGTGTACATGCATTGGGCCAGGGCTGCTGCTGCGGTTGGGGTCACAGCCTCGGCTCCTGCTCTGGGGGGGCTCAGTGGCATGGATTCTGCATACCTCCATGAGCAGAGACTAGCATGGGCAAGTCAAAGACTGAGGTAAAAGGCTTGGGTGTCCCTGGCAGCCACATGGGCTGCTTGGGTCCTTGGTGATGAAAGCTTCTGGGGTCTTCTGCTCTCCATTTCCTCCAAAGGAAGGTCACAGCTGAGGGCATCTCTTTCGGCAGCAAGTCATACAGGACCGGGCGATAGGCTAGCTCAGGTAAAAGGCTGCGTATGCTTTTCCATGTGGCCGGCTCTCATTTCTGTGCCTCACTGGGTTACTGTATCTCCTGCATTGTACTCCAGGACCCTCTCAGAGCTTTACTCATCTGTACGGAGATGTTAACGATTGTTTTCCTGGAGGTACAAGTCACGAGACCTCCTGATCCACCATTCTTGCCGATGTCATGCTCCCAAATGTTTATTGTTTGTTGTGTGTGTAAGAAGTAAAGATGGTCCTTGCGGGACAGGAATTTTTACATGACATTGATTTTAGTTGGGGTGCTCAATTGGGGTGACCCAGGACCCAAGAAAAACTGGTTGGCTTCTGCTTTCTCCAAAGGCACTGATGACTGTCCTTGATACTGAAATGTGACTCAGGTAACTCAGAAGAACAGAAATTTCAGGCCATGATGAAAGGTAGAAGAATTTCTTCTTACAGAAAAAGATAACCTTCTCTGTATCATCCAGTTTCATTGTATGTGCTGCCAAAGTGAGCATTCACGTAATAGTTTAATAATTAAGTGTTAATATTGAGTTAACACTGACCTTCAAGCAACGCCTCACATCTGGAAGCCACAGTGAGTTTTGAGATGTAACTTTCTTTTCAAACTTCCCTCTCTTTATATTTGCATGAAATTTTGAAATAGCAGTGCAATTAAGATCAGGTACAGAGAAATGAGGTGGCTTCAGCTAGCTGCAGAACACAGGTGCAACTTCATTTCCCAGCTGTGAGTAATTTTCCTTCTGCAGAGGTAGAATTTTTAATTGACTGAAAGCACTTTCTGTAGGAAGAGGCCTGCACAGGAACTCATTTATGTAAGTCACACAGTGGCCTCAGATGGACACACTTCCTCTTCTCTCTCTAATGCTCTCTATGCTCTCTCTGAATGAGGTAAACAGTCCCAGAAGTGAACGATCCCCAGGGGAAAAATGGAGATGCTTGGCATGTACAAGACTGTATACTGCTGAAAATCATTCCAGGACCGCCAAAAGCTTGGGCGTTGTAGAATAAAATCGTAGAGAATCCAAAGTGATACTGAAAGGAAGAAACACACAGTCAGCATCTAGAAGACAGATTACAATTCTGCTTCCACTTCTTTTACTTGCTGGCTTTGTGACCTTGGGCAAGTCACTTATTCTTCTTGGGAAGGCAATTTTCTTCTCTTTCAAGTAGTGATCAGAGTACCCGTTGCCACTTTGCTATTTAAGAGTCACATGCATCTTAAGAGCTGGGAAGTTGCTTTGAAAATTAGAAGGCACTGTACACGTGTAAGTGGTTATTAAACTTTCCTTCTGCAAGTTGTATTCATGTCAATGCAACCAAGGAGCTGGAGAGGGCTCCAATTACCAGGTATTACTGACACACCATTTTAGGGCATGATCAACTTTTGCAGATGTTCCATGCAAAATACTCTTTATTACATGAAGTGTTCCAAAAGCAGGTACAGCACATGCTCTTCGAGTATATTCATTAGGTGAAGTCTTCTCAATAAAAGGCAAAATGGTGAAAGGCAAAAGTGTGTTTTGTAAAGAGACAGCATATGTAACAAAATTGAAAGTCACAAAATCAATTTGATAAAGACTTAGACATCTGTGTACCTATTGACTTTTTCTTAAGCACCTGGCACTGAGTAAGGCGTGAAAGGTTATACAACGTGAATAAAACACCGTCTTCATTGTCAAGGAGGTGACACTCTGGAGATGTCAAAGAGATGAATAATATATGTCTAAAAATTATTTGAATGCAAAACCATATGTGGAAAATACTGTAAGAAAAAAAAGTGCAGTGCAATGGAGTTGGAAAAGGGGATAAACACTTGTCTCCTGGAAGTGACAGAGGTGGTGTTTGAAGTGAGCATTAGGAATGAGCAGAAATCTGCTGAGGACGAGAAAGGGATCCCAGGTGGAGGGATAGAGTGAGCCAAGTCATGGAGTCAGGAAAATACAAGCACTTCGGGAATGATGTGCCGGCCAGTTTGGCTGCGAGGGGGTTTCTATTTGGGGCACTAGTGTGGGAGATCAGGCTGAAGAAGGTGAATTGAGGACAAGACTATGGAAGGCTTCATGTGCCAGCCTTTCTTGGATGGAAAAGAAAAACCACTGGAGGTTTGTGAGCAGGACTGCGGTGTGGCTCAAAGTGTGCCAGGGTAAGGCAAATCTGGCAGCTCTGTTGTATGTGCGCGCATGCTCGGAGAGAGGAGTGCTAGGGAGGCCAGTTGGAAAACAAATGCAACGGTCAAGGGGAGGAGAAAAAAATGAGGATCTGAACTAGTAAAGTATGTGTAGGGATAGGGAGGGAAGTATAACTAAAAGATAAATTGGTATTAAAAAATTGGCTGGACTATAAAACTTGCTTGATTGGGGCAGTGGGAAAGAAGAAGATATCAGAGAAGTCTCCCATTTCCAGCCCAAATGAAAAACCTTGGAGGAATGCATTGGGTGAAAGACAGTGAAGAATAACGTGAGTCAGGTCATGGAATCAGGAAAATACAAGGCACTTCTTGAATGATGTACTTTTAAGACATACTGACTTAGTGGTGCTACTGGAACAGCCAATATTACTGAGTATTTCTTCTCCACTGTACCCATTTACATGTATTATTCTATTTAATGTTCAAAATGACTTTGTGAGAAGAGTGAAATCATTCCAGTTTTACAGATAGAGAGAGTGAAGCTCAGGAAGTAAAGGAACCTGCCTAAGTTGGCAAAACTGTCATTCAAGAAGAAATCTAAATATTGTATTATTTGTATAACACCATTGCAAAAAAATCTAGCAGACAGCCTGACAAGGAATTCACATAGTGGCTTTATCTGAAGTCGAGAAAAGGAATTTCCTCCTCTCTCTGACACATTGCAGAGCAGTGTAAAATCTATTCAATATGTCTGCATAGTCTTACAAAATCTAGAAAGCAGGGGTGCCCTTCTGGTCCCGCGATCATTTCTAATGGACATCAGTGATTCATTCCGATAAATGTTTCAGTAGCATTTTGTTAACACAATGCATTCACACGTTCGTTTCTAAGCTTTATTTTGGGAATACGTCATGATTTAGAATTTTCTTATATTTCCAAGCATGCCGCTGATTCTACACAGAAACCCATACCACAGCCTTAATATCTGGGAGAAAAGTACTGTAACAAAACTTATGTTTCTAAGCTCAGTCACCTCGTAAATAGACCTAGCTACAAACGCAGGTATATTCAGAATGTGGCTGACAAACCTTCGATCTGTGGCTGAAATGAGCCGTTGACGACACTGTAATAAACAACATTACCGCTGTTGTGTTCTGGCTGTTTCTTATTCAAGTTGTGTGTTTGTAGGAAATGACTGGTATCCTAAACCTTTGTGACAAAAATTACCTTTCTATTTTACAAAGAAGAGTTTTTTGGGGGCCATAAAAACGAGTTCCTGTTTTTGAAATCAGCTGTGCTTTTATGAATATTATTTTCTGGCAATGGCTTCGCCTTATCTCTGCTCTGCGGTTTCCAGGTAGCGTATCTTGCTCTGTGTGTCTGAAGGTTTATAATCGCACCCCCGAGGTAGAAATCAAGGGCTGGCATTAATTAACAGTTAGTGGTGAAATGGCCCACTGATAAAACAAATACATTCCTAGAATAATAACTTCAGTTCTTCTCTGAAAAATCTGAAATGGCAGGCCCTCACTTCACAGAACTTTCTCATTTTGCCTCAACTTGTAATAAAACCAGCATATTGTTTCTTCAGGCTACTAAGCATCAAGCAGTTTGTTTTCCATACTCGTTCTGTCTGCTCATGGTGCTCTGTGGTGTTCACTGAAGCCCTACAGCTGACTCCAGAATTAGTTTTTTAAATAAGCAATTATGGCACCTCTGAACGTGGATATTATCAAAGGAAGGATCTAATTGTCCATCACAGATTTCAACCAGGCAGTTATTCCTCATAAAACCAAAGGTTGAGACTCCGGAAATGAATCTTGCATGGAGACGTGTCAAATGCATTATAAAGTCATCACTTTCTTGTTTTAAATGCTGTCACCTTTATCCATCCAGATTTGCAAGCTGGGAACTTAGGAGTCCTTATTTATACTTTTCCAAGTCATTTTCAACCCACCTTAGATTCTAAAGTTTCGCCTCTGCAATCCATCCAGGAATGCCCTGGATGCACTCATTTTCCTCCTTTTCACCTTTGCCACTTAGTTCACCTTGATGTTTTGCAGTAGCCTTCTAACTAACTCCCTGCTGTTCGCTTGAGCTCCTGTCCAGCCTCTTCTGCACACTGCACTGAAAGTGATCATTTCAGGTGAACCAGCGCATCATGTGAGCCACAGGTTTAAAATCCTTCAGTACCTTTCATTGCTCGGAGTATCAGGACCAACACTTTCATCATGAACTTGAAGGCCCTGCATGTTCTGGCCCCACTTATTTCTCTACACCCTTTGTTACCATTCTCTTCTCTGGGAGGAAGAGATCACCTCCATTGAGACTGAACTTTCTCTCCCATTTCTCCTCTTGGTGAATCTTTTCATCCCCCTTCAGATCTCAATGCAAGTGCCACTTCTTCAGAGAAGACTTCCTACCACCCAATGCCTGCCTCCAGGGTCAATTTTTATCTATTTATTAATTTTTAAAAGATTTTATTTATTTTTAGACAAAGGGGAAGGTAGGGAGAAAGAAAGGGAGAGAAACATCAATGTGTGCTTGTTTCTTGTGCACCCGCTACTGGAGTCCTGGCCCGCAACCCAGGCATGTGCATTGACTGGGAATGGAACCAGCAACCCTTTGGTTCAAAGGCCAGCACTCAATCCACTGAGTTATACCAGCCAGGGCTATCTATTTATTTCTATCTATCTATCTATCTATCTATCTATCTATCTATCTATCTATCTATCTATCATCTGTCATCTATCTACATATCTAAGTTATATGGCCATATTCAATAGGACTGAATCTCTGTACTTTAGAGCACTTATTTCTTTTGTACATTTATATTTGATTGAGTCCGGTTTTCACCACTAGACTATAAACACCATGAGAATAATGGTTGCATCTGGTATTGCTTAGCTTTATACACTCAACACCTAGTTCGATGTCTGGCATAGGTGGGTTCTGAGTACTGTATTTTGCCATGTATAATGTGCACTTTGTTGCCCCAGTTTTTGAGAGAAAAATAAAGATGTGCATTATATATGGGTGGTACTAGTTCCATATCTATGTAAATGTTTTTAATTATTTTATTTATGTTTACGCGTTAAAAGCATAACTCTAGAAAGAAAAAATGATATTCGTATGTTCAAAAATAAATGCTAAAACTCCTTTGTAATACAAAAAACAAGTATCTAAATATAAATAAATTGATAATTGAGTTAAAAATGAAAGCCAAAGACTTTTTCCCTGAAAGTTTGGGCCAAAAATGTGGGTGTGCATCATACATGGCAAAATACGGTATATATTAGTGGAATAAGTTGAAGTGTTTTGCAGAGCTCTGAATGTTGATCAAATAGTAACTACACTGGAAAATATTAGATTCCAAGAAAAGGAGGTATTTGAACATTTCTCAGCAAATGGTTTTCAGTGAAGCAGGAAAGAAAGGAAGACATAATTCTTGAAGACCAAAAGAAATTAAAAGGGGAAAGCAGAGGCAAATGGAGCACATAAAATAAACCTCTACTCTTAGCTACTGTTATCTTATGTTGGAAGCGGATAAAGTAGAATTGAAGAAGAATCTCTAGATCCAAGTTGGCAGTACTTGCTTTTAAGTATTTTCATTTTTGTAGCCAATTGCTAATGAAACAGCAGAGGACCAGTTCAGGACCCACTAGAACATCCAGATGACCAAGAGGCTGTACACTGTTTGATTTTGATTACTAAACAAAACCCTAACTCATATTTCTCCCAAACGTCCCTTCTTCCTCTACCATCACAGTCCTTTGAGTATATTCTTAGACTGGAATTAAACCAGTGCTTTTGTTAGAAGTTTTTTTCCTTGGATTTCTTGTGGACCTTACATGAAATTCACCTTGCATAATGAATTAAAAGAACGACTCCAGGAAGTTAAGTGGTTGAAGAATCCCAGCTGATGGCTCATTCTCTCTCTCTCTCTATCTCTAGCTCTATATCTACTTGTATCTTTCTCTCTGTGTGTATCTGAATAATGAATCTTTTACCAGGAGCAGATTAAAAGATATACCCATCAATTTGGAAGTTTGGATTCTATAACAGAGAATGCCAGGCAGAGTGGACAAAGAACAGACATTAACATGTTGCATGGAATAAGGTCTGGAGCTAATTTTCCTGTGATTAACGGGAATAATTGAATCGAGTATAATTTCATAAAATACTGCATTTCACCACAGGTCACTCATAAATTTCTCTCTTGCTAGTTTGTCGATCTTCAATTTAGTGTAACTGAAGAGTAAGAATTTTACCCTCAGGTTGGCTGCAACCAAAAGCCAGAAAAAAAATTTCTTTCTCCTGGAAACCATCTACTGTTACGTTTCTTTCCATGGAGAGACCAGAGCAGTGCAGACTGGAATGAAGAAGAGTAAACATCCTCAGGCATTTTTTCTAATTTTTAAGGAACAGTTTTTGTATTTGGGGAGTTTCTTCTTTCTTGGCTTCAGCCAAATTATACACTCAACTTGCTTTTCTGAAGGTCATCATTTCTTCTAAAGGCATAACAAGTATTTTATTTGGAGGCTGTGACCCTTACGTTCTTGTGCGCACCTGCTGTCTTGCAGCTCCTCCCGCACTTGGATCCCTTTGCCTGAGGGCTTTGTCTGGTGGACTGACTGTCCCGTTGGGTGCTGGGAAGTGAGCACTCCCGGAAACAGCCCTCAGAATGACCCATGGGAGTTATTGGATAAATGCGCAGCTTCTCATCCCTGAGGTGCCTACTACGCCATTCCCAGAGGGCCCTGAATAATGAAACCCAAGCTGCCCACAGTGGTAACTGCCCGGCAACCTAGCCTTCCTTATCCTCCTCCTATCCCCTTCTCTCCCCTTTCTCTCTGCCCCATTCCCCTACAAGTTTCTTCTGAGATCACCTCCCAAGTAACCTACTTATGCTTGTTGCAGACTTTAGATTTTTCCGTAAAAACAGTATGCTTTTGGATCTCTGTGAGAGTGGCTACTTCCAAGGGCAGAGGGTGTAGAGGACACAACTTGAGAGGGAGAGTCTTGGCATTCATGAAAGGCTATAGATAAAATGGGATTTGATCCTTAAGCCAGATTAGTAAAACTGCTATGTCTAACCCACTATAAAAATATGGAAATCCTTTTATGCCAGTTAGTAAATCGCTGTTTCCCAAACTGTCTAGAGGGCGTGAGCGCTGCCCTCATCACCAGTCCCTGCTCATAACAGGAAGCTTTGAAGACTCTCATGTGGAGTTGTAGGCACCAGCTTTCCTGAATGATCAGTGTGCTCCCACGTGGGCAGTGTCTTTAGTAACATTTGTGGTTAATTTGGCGTACCCCATACCCAGATTTAAAACAGAGCTCTAGCTTTGATTATTGCATAGAGAAGACCTTGGAGTTTATTCTCCTAACTCAGTTTTTGTCATTTCTCTGCAAAAACACCCTTTAGCTCTTGGTGTCCAGCTGATACCTGCTGGATTGTTAGGAAAGTGAATACATGAAAGAAGAAGAGAGAATGGAGAGATCAATAGCTGATGCATTTCTTGGAAGTTTTGTCAGCATTTCAATTTCAGCTGGTCCTACAAATAGAGAATTTTCTATATGGTAGCTCCACAGCATTTATAAACAATGGAGTGCCTACTAGAGCACAATGGATTGGACTTCCATGAAATTACACTCACATTCTCCTGCCTCTGCTTTTCATCTTGATTCAAAATATTCACAGGAAAGAAATAATAGACTGAACATCTCTCTCTCTCTCTCTCACACACACATACTCACAATTTCATAGTGAATGTTTGCTGTTTGACCAGATATGTGTGGTTGATTATTCTAGATCCAAAGCCAGATGCCAGAGCCACTACGCACCCCGCTGTCCCCAGGCATCAGACATTTAACAGCTGGTCCTGCACTCCCGCTTCCTCTCCAGGTTTTATAGCTGGAGAAGCATTTTTATGCAGATTTCATGGTGATTATGTGTTAATCACCTCAGGGAGATACTGAGAATTCAGGGTAAACTTAGGCTGGTGAGCAAAGCGACCAGGTGTGTCTAATGACAGCTATCCCTGAGCTGCATCCTTCGTGGATGTGGTGACCCCTGAAAGCAGCCTGATTTAGATTCATACTTGTATTCTAAGGAGCAGGGCTGAAGTTTCAGAAGCCGTTTTGTCTCAGATGCCCAAGAGCAGGCCATAGGTAAATCAGTTATCAGAATCAGGGTGATTTCTTTTTTTTTTTAAGATTTTATTTATTTATTTTTTTAGACAGAGGGGAAGGGAGGGAGACAGAGAGGGAAAGAAACAGCAATGTATGGTTGCCTCTCACATTGCCTCACTGGGGACCCGGCCCGCAACCCAGGCATGTGCCCTGACTGGGAATCGAACCGGGACCCTTTGGTTCCCAACCCACACTCAATCCACTGAGCTACACCAGCCAGGGCAGAATCAGGGTGATTTTATAGCCTGAGTGCATCTTATGGTTTCTTGTGACACAGTAATCACAAAATTCAAAAGGCCCACTCTTACAAGTATGAAAAGCAATTTCAGGGTTGCATTCGGTTTCCGCTATCACAAGAAGGATTTAGATACAGTTTCTCACTGTTTAGATTTACTATTGATGTTTTAATGGAATGCCAAAAATTTAAGTTCCCAAGTCCGTGAGTGATGTCAGCACAGCTCTAAGTTAAGGCAGAATAACTTCTTGAAATCAAGCAACAATTTTGTGCCCAGAAATTGCGTTTTAAGATCTACAAACTTCTCTGTACTTGAAAGTTCTTGATTAAAACACGGATTCTTATCAATGTAAACATACAACTTTTATCCTATGTGTCTATTTCTGTGAATATTATTATTTTAATCTTTTACTCTTGTCTGTAACTGCTGATAGCATTTGGGGAGTGGAAATTAGAAAGTTAAAAATTAGAAAATTAAAAACAAGCAAATAAGCCCAGAAAAACAAAATAGGAGCCTTGATAAACCACTTATTAATTTCTCCAAAGCTATGCTACAACTATATACTCATTAAAATGGCTAAAATAAAAAAAAAACACTAATAAGACCAAGTGTTTACAAGAATGTGCAGTAATAAGTCTCATGCAGTAGTGATATAAAATAGGTAACACTGCTTTAGAAAACGTTTTGGCAGTTTCTAATAATATTCAATATACACCCACCTATCTTCTGACCCAAAATTCTACTCTTAGGTATTTTCCCAAATGAAGTGAAACATATTCATATAATGACCCTTAGGTCCTTCATAACACCTTTATTCATAATATTCCCACACTGAAAACAACCAGATGTCCATCAGCTGGTGAATAAATAAACAAATTGCGGTATATTATAATGGAATACTAATACCGTAAATAGGAATGAAATTCTGATACATTCCACAAAATGGAAAATCATGTTTTTCAAGAGATTTGAAGAGACAAAAAAAGAGAATATATCCCACAATTCCATTACTGTGAAGTTCAAAGACAGACAAAGCACTCTGTAGTGATGGAAACCAAGATGCTGACTCTGGAGTGCTGGGGGACTGAGTGGAGAGGAGCGTGAGGAGAACTTTCTAGAGAGATGAAATGTTTTATACCTTGATCTGGGTGATCACTACATAGTCATATACAATTACCAAATTAAGATTCATTATCTGTGTATAAATTATATCTCAATAAGGTACTGTTAACATTAATAAAAGCTGTTGTTCAGCTTCTGAATTCTTGTTTGACAATATTAATATTATTTGTTGTTTTTCTACATTAGCTCAGATGCCAAATTCACATCCAGCATATGGCAGGATCTCGTTCATGTGAAATCACTGAGAGATGTACTGTGGCATTTAGGGAAACTCCTCAGAAAATTGAAACTTTCTCTTCAGTTGAAAGCCTTAAGAAAAAAGTTAACCAGCTTTGTGGCAAAGTCTCTTGTGATCGCGTCTTTCTTTTGGTGGGGTCTGGGGGCTCATATTGGTCACCTCCTCCTGTGGCATTGACTAAAATTTCTTCTGCATATTTAATATTCTTTCAGAGTAGCTAGACAAGTATTTTCTGAACACTTGGACGTTTCATACTTTAGAAAGATTTTCCCTGTGTGAAATGTACCACAATTACTTGTGTGGAATGTACCACAATTACTTGTGTCTTTCCTCTAGCCCTTTTGCATAATATCAACCAATAGGTAGAAGCCTTTGCGACTTTGGTAAAGCCAAATAATTAAACTGGGGGAGAAGAGACACCTGTCATCACAGGATCAGACTGAGGAAAGCTGAGAGACACCAAGTGCTTAGGCCCATTAGCTTTGAAAGAATTTTCTCCTCCAAAGCTAACCTAGATAGTTTGATTATTACTGGATAGATCTTTGATCCTGCAGAGATGGGCTTTGCAGCACATCAGCGGATATTCATGGTCACTTATTAATTTCTTGTCATTTAAAAATCTTTCCTATGATTCAACTGTCTCTTTCATGTAATTTTAGTCAAGCCTTGAAGTGATTTTTACAACCCTTTCTGAAAACATATGCTTAGTTTGGTGGAGTAGAGAAAATTGGCTTCATCTTTATTGGTAAGAATTGTCTAAATTGTCAGTGACTGATTATCTGGGACAGAAATGGAAATTATAGTCTACTCCCCTCCAACTCAAAATGATTTTCTGATGCTTTTGATGCTGCCTGACAACAAAATAGCTCCTGTGACATAGATGATAGGAGCACATGTCATATTCTCCCCTGGCGTGCACACTGCGCCCTATCTTAGCATTAAAACAAGATGTTTACACTTGTATTTTATTTGCCACAATTGAAAGAAATGCTTAATAAGAATTGAGAGAAAGCTATAGACTTACAGAAAGTGCAATTACATTATCTTTCTAGAGAAGACTTAAGAACAACCAGGAGGGAGAAAGTATCCCCTCGAAGGTGCTTAAATCATAAAAGCTGCCTCTAGAAGCTCAAGCCAAGGTCCAATGTTGAGTGAGGTGCAGCTTCCCAGTTGTTGTGGATGGTCTTGGTCTGTGAATTGATGTTTTCATCATGCTTCTGGATTACGTGAGTGTGGGAGGGATGGGGAAGAGAGAGGGAATATGTGTTCAGGTTGGGTCAGAACTTCCTCTTTTACTTCAAAGCTCACGCCATGGGCTTGGCATCATGATGCTTTGCCTACTCTGCTTTCGAATCCCATTGAACCCGAGTAAGGATGTAGGGTTAAGAACATGAGGTTTGGTGGTAATCTGGCAGAGCAAAATTAACTAGACAGAGACTTTAAAATCAGCTCTTAAGTATGTTAAAAAATAAAGCAAAAAAGGTGGAGAAGAGAACTCAAAGGATCCATTTCTGCACAGAAACAATGATAAAACAAGCAAAAGCTGTCAGCTCTAGTTACCTTTATCAGAGCTCTGGGAAACAACCAAAGGTTTAAAGCAACCAAGCAAATGCTGAACTGAAAAAACGTTGACTTAAACAACACTGGGGAGCTTTGTGACGTTCTGACTGGGTCCTGCCACCATCAGCAAGGTAGCAGCGATGAAGGTATCAGCCCATGTTCCCGATATGGATACCCGATTCTACAAGAAACATAATGAAACTTGTTTTCATGGAATTGTGTTTGTCTATTTTGACCTGTCTACGAGGTGCCCTGAATGAATGATGCAAGATGCCAGCCTTTCTTTGGCCTGGCGTGGAGTTCTCGGAAGGCAGAAAAGCAACTGTGTAGATGGCAGTCCTCGGAAACACTGAAAGGCAAAGGGACAAGCTGACGTCAACAGCGACAAAAGATTACAGTCAGGGCAAACCGTAGACATGCCTAAACCTAGGAGGAAAAGCAGGAGAGGGTTACTTTGGGAAATAAGGGTTTTGAAAATATTCTAGTATAATAAAGAGTCTAAAAATCCATGCACATGCCCGGGGTAGGGTGCATGCTTAGAAAAGGCTTGAAAAGACCCTGAACTTTTACCTCTGTCAGGTCTTTAGGCTCCATGCTGGCAGGTAGTGGAGGTTAATTCAGAGTTGTAAACTGCCCGTCTAAGCCTTTGAGAATGCCCAATACAGAGCCAGTCCCCAAAGCCGAGAGAGTTTCGGTTTGTTCGCTCTGTCTTGTTTCTGTTTTGCTCTAGACATAAAGAAATGTCTCCTGTCAAACTACTAGTCACCCACAAGCTAAAGGAATTGATATTCAGACACCGCACGTAACAATTAGCTTTTAAAAGTAGTTTAGAAATGTGGGCAAAGGACTTGAATAGAAATTTCTCCAAAGAAGATATACAAGTGGCCAATAAGCAGATGAAAAGATCCTCAACACCACCAATCATCAGGGAAATTCAAACGCAAATACAGCCGCTTAACAGGATGGTGTGCAGTCTTTTTTCCAAACAGTATACCGACTCCTCTGTGGACTGGAAATTGCTCTTTAAAAAAATAGGTGGCATTTTTAATAAGCATGCCCCAATTTAAATATAACCAGCTGAAATTATAAGCAATTAGGCAATGTGGCTTCACATGGGGGTAATCTTAACATTAATAACACCTGAAATGAACTAATTTCTGGAATATTTCTAATATCATATTCCTACCTTCGGTGACATTTTGGGCAATGCACTATTTTCACTACCTAGAATAAATTCTAAACCAGGAAAAGTACATAACTGAGGTCTGGCTTGATGAAATAAACAATCTTTCATCTTTATGAGATACATGTTGCTGACTAAGCTGTGGACCACTAATGGCATCGCCCCCACCACTTCCATGAAACTGCGCCTTCTTAGTGGCTTGTAGTGTAGAAACCAAAGAGACCTAGGAGACTTGTGGCCAGCAAATAAAAAAAAAGAGTGTACATATTATGTTAAATCATAGGGTAAGAAGGTAACCAATTTATAAATAATTCTCAGTTGGAATAGTCCCTGTGTGAATTGGCAAATAAGATGCAATTCATTCATACAACAAAATAAAAAGTTTGCTTAAGAATTAGAAGGCAATTCTAATTTTCTTAAAATGGTAAGTAGCATAGCTCAATCAAGAAGAAAAAATCAAGTGAAAAAGCCTCGTCTAGAAAATAATGTTGGTTTTATCTCTAAGGGCTCTGGCCTGAGCTGGGGCAGGAGGGGTGAAGACCTGTCACTCCCCTCCTCCCACCTCTTAATCTTCTGTTGGTTAGTTTCACTGTCTGAACTCAAAAGGTGAAGGCTGATTAGGTCTGTCCCCTGGGGCAGAGAGGTGTGTCCCCTAAGGCACAGAACAGGGTGGTGAAGGTTGGATACTGGGTCAACATGGGCAAATGGAAAATATACGGTATATTCGCTCAGCCAATATCCTTTCCCTTCCTTTCCTTCAGTAACATACCCCGTTTTTATTCACAGTGGCAATGTAATCAGTTAAAGGACTGGGTTTGACATGTGACTAATTTCTGGCCAGTGTGATGTGATCTAAAGTTGTAAGGTGGAACTTCAAGGAAGATTTTTTTCAAAAGGGCATAGACATTGGGGCTTGCCTTTTATCCTCCCTCCCTGCTCCTTCCTGATGTCTGCAATGTAGAGGTGAAGGTTGAAGCCCCGACCGTCATTTTGGACCATGAAGCAACCTTGCAGCCGGGAGTTGTTACTAAGCTTCTTAGAGCAGAAACTTACAAGGGGCTTCTGTTCCCAGTGATTGAAGCCACCACACCAGCCCTGCATCCCTATTTTGGCTTATTCTACAAGAAAGAAAATTAATTCTTATGTATTAAGAAAAAAACTCAACAGTTCAAAAGTTTCTTCTTATTTATTTGCTATCAGTATATAACTAAAATATGATATAGATATTTTTATTTATTTTCTTTTTATGTAGGTATTTTTAAATTATTATTTCTTAATTTTTGAAATTAGCTTTAGGCCTCCAACCAGTTTGTAATTTTACATAATATAATTGACTGCCTTACAGCAGGCTGCTGTCTGCTTCTGAGCCATATTAATTGAGATGAAGCTTGTGCCTCATCAATAGATGGAGATGTCATTAACTATGAAAAGCATCTGCTGTGTGTACCATCTGAATGAATGAAAGGACATCTCAACTTACCTTGTTTTTCCAGCACTTGAACCAAGTGCACACTTTATCAAAAGGTTGCTTGTCTTCCATAAACACGACAACAGGTATCCCAGCACCTTCAAAGTCCAGCAGGGCTGGGTCATGATGCGTAACTTCTCCTAGAAACGTAAAAGACAGCATTTCTTAGGAACCACATGAATATGAATGAGATGATGATCATTATGGAAATTTCACCAAATAAACATTACATTATGTTGAATACCTTTCAAGCAGTTCTATTTTCCATGGAAAATATTTTAGCTTTGTTTGGCTTGGTTGGTAATTATTGCATTGAATATACTAAATAGACATTATTGTATTTTTTTGGAATGTTCCTAATGAGATAACATAAATTTAGTGCCCAGTTGGCTATGATGCATGACTACCTATCAAAGTACCTAAAGGTAATGAAGCCTGTATTAGATTTTTTAGACCTCACTTACCTAATTCAAGAGGTAGAATATAGATCACTTCTAAGTTTTAAAAACCACACATTCATGAAATGTAGTATATATGTAGAAGACTCCTGTGATCCCACCAACATCAGAATATGTTGATGCAATAATTTTACTAGTGGGAAGAGGGTTGTGCTCAGGTTGGTATGTAATTGACAATTAATGTCGAATTTCTAGACTGTGCACAGGACAACACACGGAACTTGCCAATCTGGTCCTGCACCAGTTAGCTGGATAACTTGAGTAGACCACATTTAGTTTCTCTCAGTGAGAGCGCTATTGGCCTTTTGGGCCATTATTGGTCTCATCAGCATTGGAGAGGAGTAGTAGCACTTTCAGCCAGCTAAAGTACTAGTGCCTTTCAGTGTAGCCTCTTGATTGTGTGTTCTTAACCTTGAGCTCTGCAGAGGATGGGTCAAGTCTGGGAACAAGTACTGGGCATTTGAAGAGGCATCACAGTTAAAGTGAAGGAGGAGGACTGCTGAAAAGGTGACTCTCCAATAAGTCTGTAGTGATTTAATTTCATCTCCCCACCTCTCTTGAACCCTTTTACTCAATTTCACTAATAGCTGTTAGTCTAAATTATCCAAACACCCAAATCTCCACTTCATTTTGCCCTTGTAGATAGCCTGACTTCTAAGGACATGATGTTTATAAATCAAATATTCTACAACAATGTAAAAATTTTGGTGGAAGGTCTCTCTAAAATGAGATGGCAAAATCTTCCCTCCAAATTCCAAATATTTTGAATTTACATCATGATGCCCATAAAACTGTAATATCCCTGGTATACATCAGAAACTGTTTTATGTTACTTTCATTTAAAATAGGTTAAGTAATATTCATTATTAATAGGTGGTATATGCTGCTACTCCGCTTAAAAGACACTAATGTTGAAATACATATTTGAAATTGTTAAAAAAATTTAAAGACATTATTGAAAAGTTGTGACTTCGCAGCCAAAGCTGTGGCTTTGAAGTAAATTTATACTTTTAAGGGAATTTGTGATCTGTTGAGTTTTAAATATCATACCCAAATGGTAAATCTGAAGTTAGAAGTTCTAAAATGCAGTGTTTACAAGGACATGTGTATAAAACTGTGTTATTGTCTTGACAACAGACTTTCCTTTAAAAGAAGAATTTCTTCTTATATTATCGATCCTCACAATGGGAAGCCATATATACGGGGAAAACAGGCTGTTCAGACAATCTATAAAACACCATCTAAACTCCAAGTGAACTTCAAACAGCCCAAACCAAATATATGCTGGATAAAGTGCATTGTGGTTGTTGGAAAACTTTAAAATACGAAAAGTTCCCATTACTCTTGGTATTTTACCTCTGAGAATTTTCTAACCAAAGTTCTGTTTGAACTGAGGTCAAAAATCAGTTACTGTGTGGGCTTTTTCTTAAGGGATAAATTTAATGAAAGGGCCTAGTTATTGCAACATATGCTGCCTTCATTTCAAAAGATTTCCTTTAAGCGTGGTGATTAAAGCCTAGGGAGAAATAAATTTGTACTTCTCAAAAGCTCAAACAAGTACTCACAGGAAAAAAAAACGAAGTCCTGAAGCCACATATATAACAAATAAATGCTTCTTTTAGCTTAAAAATCATAACAAATCATTAGCTATTTTTGCTCCTTTTTCTTAAAAGTGAATTAAAATTTTTAAAAGCCAGTGTACATTGGACAAAATACTTCTGTTTGTTTCCAAAGGAAAGTGAAATGCTTTATTTTGATTTTTTTTAAAGAGTAGAGAAGATTTCAAATGTTCAATAATTATTTTTTAAAGTCTAAGTTATTATACTATAGTAAGTCTCATAGGATGGGTGTCTTAAGTTGGATTCTGTAGAGACAGACGTGAAAGAAGGTTTGGGGCACAGAACTTATTTGTAAGGCGACATCAGCGAGCAGCAATATAGGACTGGGGACTGATACTAGGAAGGGAAGGCAGCCAATATTGTTTAAATCATCAAGCAAATTGCCACTGTGGACAGCTAGAACTTAATCCCACCAATGTGCTCTGGGTGAGAGTGTAAAACACAAACAGTATTATCTCACACCAAGGGTAAGGGAGTCGGAGTATTTATGCACCAACTTCCATCAGTCTTTGATTGATCGGTGCTTCTGCTTTCTGAGGGAGGACTTTTGACTCAACCACGTCCTGCTCTTCCCATGCTTGGGCCCTGTGTGCACCAGCCACAAAGCCCTTAGGCAGAGAACTTCAGTTGTTCTCTGTGAAAGTCATTGACCTAAGTCTGTAGGAATGATGGGAACCCAGGAGATAGTGCTAGGGGACTGACAGCATCTGCCACAATGAGTCCAAAAAGCTGACTATATAATCCAATGACATAGTGACAAGTATTTCCCCAAGAATAAATATTGATAGTAAAATACCTATCAGAAATTATCCAAATCCTCCAGTAATCAGAGAGATGCAAATTAAAATACAACATGAAGCCAGTTATTGGTATTTAATTAGTTGATAATGTTTTTTATCCAAAATGTGTTTATTGGGATGGTTCCCTATCATCTTGACACAGGTGTTTTAGTGCTACTTCTTTCGGAAGGCGCATCCTCTGGAAGCCTTGCTTTTCCTCCTATAGGCTGATGGAGGACGCGGAGCAGCCGACACACAAAACTAAAGACAGTGGTGACTTGGCAGCATCCTGGGCATTTCACACCCATGAAGTAGGAATTGCGGCTCCGTGCCAGGCACTTCTTGCATTTCCTCTTCTCTTCTGGAGAGGGATGAAGGAGATTCTTAGCATGCGACCTGTTGTCATGGGAAGGTTGTCACCACTGAAAACCAGTTGTTTCAACTGGTTGTTTCAACTGCTTCCTGGTCAAGCAGGCACTCCTCCTGGTTGTCACTTTAATGCCAGCAGAAACTGGGATTGGGTGCTGCCCTGCCAAGCTGAGGATCAGAATAAGGACTTCTCTTCCTCAAATGCTGAACAAAATCCCAGAGTTCTGAGTTATTGACCAAATAACTGAATAACTTAGTTCTGGCCAATCACTGAATCAAAAATACGTGCAGTAGAAAAGGTTGGCTTTAAGCCAACTATAGGACCCATTTGCAACTGTGGGTGGGTCAGTTCCTCTCTGAATCTATGGCCGTTGCCCAGTGAGGGAGGCATAGCATGAATGCTGAGGAAGTAATACCAGTATCTACTATGATATATAAATATATGTATGTATATGTTTTTACATGTGGGTGCATGCATGCATAGATATATACACACAAGCACACCCATCTGCAGAGGAAGCACAACTGAACTGCCAAGCTCATTCACTTGTCCATTTATTCATTCAGCCAACACATATTTACTAAGTACCTACTTTATTCCAAATATTATTCTAGACACTGCAGACACAACATGAAATGGCATAGGTGAGGTCCCCAATCTCATGGAGCTAATATCTCAGTGGGAGAAGACTGGCGACAAATACATGAATGAATACACAAGAAAAATCATGTGAAAAAATTAAAGCAAGATACCTATTGGAAAAAAAGATAGATCTCTTTTTTTGGAGTGGTTAGGAAAGGGCTCTTTAAGGAGGAAACACTTAAGCTGAGATCCGTTTGAAAAGAAGAGATGCCCAGGGTGAAGAGCAGGCCAAGAAGATGGCCAATTAGTACAAAAGAACTGAAAGTCCAAGCAGTCCTAGGCTTCTAAGAAAACCACACACAGCCTTGTGAGGCAAAGATAAGGGGATGAGAAACAGAGCGGACTCAGAGTTTGGAGTGGTACGTAGATAACAGGTCATGTAGAAGTGTGAAAACCATGGTAGGAATTTGAGTTTCATGCAAAAAGCAATGAGACACATGGGAGTATATTTCATAGGAAAGGGCAAATATCTATTCATCTCTTTAAAAGATTTCTTTATGGATTATTTATAAAATGGATTGTGGAGAGTTAACAGGGAATGCAGTTTAGAAGCAGCTCTGCTAGTCCAGGCAAGAGATAGTGGTGATTGGAACCAAGAGGGTAATGGTAGACGAAGAGGAGTGGGCAGCCTGGGGATGCGCTTTGTGGAGCTAATGCTCTTTGTCATACTGATGGAGAAAATGGAGAATAAAGGCTAACTCTAATGTTTTTTTACTTGAGTAACTGGTGGATTTATGGGCTGCAACTAAGATGAGAAAGACTAGGGAAGGAGATTTGGAAAGGAAGGAAACAGGCAAACTAAGAATACTTTGTGAAAATGTAAAGATCAAGATGTCTATTAGTCATTTATGCAGTCCCATTACGTATCTGTGGGCCCAGTGCAAAATTGAAAATTAGAGCTACTTGTTCAAAAAGCAGGAAGTGCCATTGAAAGAACTAAACTGTAAAGCCTTTTTCCTTTTTCTACTGTCTCTTTCTTGTGGAATTTTTTAAAAAATATTTTATTGTTATTCTATTACAGTTGTCCCAGGTTTTCCTCCTTTGCCCTCCTCCACCCAGCCCACCCCCCTGCTCCCACAATCAATCCCCACTCTGTTGTCCGTGTCCATGGGTCATTCATATGTGTTCCTTGTCTAGTACCTTCCCCATCTTTCTACCCCTATCCCCCTTCTCCCTCCCCTCTGGCTGCTGTCAGTCTGCTCCTCATTTCCATGCCTCTGGTTCTATTTTGCTCATTCGTTTATTTTGTTCATTAGGTTCTTCTTATAGATGAGATCATATGGTATTTGTCTTTCACATACTGGCTTATTTCAAGAGCACTTAACTCATATACTGAGTCACCCAAATTATAAATTCATTTTTAATAGTTCATGTATGCATATGTATTTTGGTTGCTCTTTCTCTTTTTCTCTGTCATCATTTTCAGTGTAATGTTGGTTAATATAGGGAAATGACACAAGTAAGGTAGGGCTTCTTGGTTGTTCATGTTTCTGAGAATGCTATTGCCTTCTTTCTGCATTGAAGCAAGTCCTGATTCTACTGGAAAGCATGTCACCTCATGGCAGTCAGTGCCTCTAGATAAGGCACTTACTGTGCCCATTTTGAGTCTCAGTGAACACCCATGCATTGTGGATACACAGGAATTCTCTGCTTGTGGCACTGCAAATGCTATATGTGATTGGTTGGGGCAACGAGGCAGAGTGATTATGCACATTGCACAAATCTCCTCTGCCCTCATGAATTCTTCTTTTTCCCAAAATGTTGAAGAACTTCAGAATGGTGACTGTAGGACATTTAACCAAGCAGGAACCCTTCTGAATGCATTTGCACAGGACACCACACCCCTGAAGCTGGCCCTACAACTATGTGGAAATGTCTAGGAGACACATATTTGGGTTTAGTGTTTTGAGGAGAGGTCGTTGTTGTAGATGAAGACTTAGGAATCATTAGGATTTATATGTTAAGTTTTTAAGGCCATAGACAGTCTGAGACCACATAGGGGGAGGTATGCAAATGAAGCAAATGACTGAGGAAAGAATCCTAGACACTTCAGTGACATAAAAAGGGATGGACCTGCAAAGTACAGTGAGGGAGAATGTTCATTAAAGTAGAAGGAAAACGGGAGAATGCAAAAGCCTAAAAACCATCAGAAGATAATATTTTAGGTTGAGAGGGATGGTCACTTATATTGAAAGCTGCTGAGTAGCTAAGCAAGATACGAACAGAAACATCATTATTAGATTTGGCAACATGGAGGTCATCCATGATATTGATGGAAGCAATCTCTTTGGTGTACTGAGGACAGCTGAACATTCAGGAGATGATGTGCCATGAGAAAAGAGACAGCAATATAGACCTTTTCAAGACCTTCTCTTAAGAATCAGAGAAATGGGACTTTTCTTGCAGAACAATGGGATATCAAGGGAGTGCTATTGATGTGTACAGTGGAGGTTCATTTTAATGCTGTGTATTACTCCATTCCATGAACCTACTTCAACTTTTATAGACCCTTTCTAAGTTATTGAACATTAGGACTATTTCTAAGTGTAGCTGGTATTTTAAAATTCTACTTTTACAAATTTTTATATCTATATCTATTTTCCAAAGTGGTTTTATCAATTTATATTCCCATCAACAGAGAGAAGAGTTCTCAATTATTTATGTCCTATTTCATGAATGTGAGACTCCCGCCAAATCTTTCTGACCCCAAGTTCTAGATGGTCTCACTTTGAGGTTCACTTTGATCTCTGCTAGTCAAGCTTTACTCTAAGCTCCCACGGGCATAAAGAGCTTTATAAATGTTTGTTTGTTGTTTCTCTCTGAGCAAGACTCCGAATTATCAGTGAATGATTAGAGCAATAGTTTCCTTCATGGCTTGCAGGCCATGATCAAATGGAAACAAAACAAAAGCCAAGAATGCCCTGCCTCTTTAAGCCTGTTATTTCATGGTAATTGAGCATTTACATTTTGTAGGCTGTAGTTGATGAACATCATTTCATGGGCAAAAGAAGAATAAGGTAAATGTAAATCTTTTTAGAATTTCCTCAGAGACTTTGGTTTTAAAGTCTGATTCATGTTGGAAACATGTAGATTAGATCTCAAGAGTTTCTAGCGATTAGTTTACACGGCAAAAGAGAAGGAATCAAGAGCCAGAGAGCACTCTGTTAAAAATGCTAAGGTTAAGGCAAGGGAATCCTAAGATAGTAGAATGGTAGAGTCATTAGAAGAAAACAATAAATATTTATGATTCTTAATAATTTTTCACTACAAAACTCTTAATGGTGGAGATATCTTAGTTCAAGTTGCCCGGAGGCAAGGATTTGAAAAAAAGTAGTTTATTTTGAAGGATGTCCCACGAAATATGATGTGAGAAAGAAAAGGGTATGTGTAGACAACAGTTAGTGTTTGTTATCTAAGCCAGTTACCACTGTGAGCAACCAAAGTCAATCCCACTGAAACGAGAGGGGACAGGGTCAAATACAAGCTTTGGAGCGTGCCCACCTGTGATGTAAGGGAGTTAGGCTCTTTACCTACCAATTCCTTTTGTCATTGGTTGAGGGCTGTTTCCAGGGACATTTATCTGTAGCACTTCCAGCCTGCTAGGCACTAAGCAGAATCTGGCCACAGAAAAATTATCCCAGACAAAAAGATATTGAGCCTGGCAGTTAGAGGTCAAGTCCAAGTGCAATGAAATGGGAAAGGAAACATGACTGGGATACCAACAAAGGGTTGGGTTGGAGAGATATAATAGTGGTTAAACAAAGTTCCTCTACTACTTATTTCCGATACTACTCCAAATGGGGACCTCTCCCAACCCCTTTGGAAAACAGCCATTGAGTCTAACCCATTGACTGACAAGTAAGGACATGGAGGCTCAGTGACATTTTCAGTGACTTGCTCAGATGCACAAATGCAATAGAAAAATCAACACCTTATATTCTTGTGTTAATATATGCATCTGATGAACATCAGTAAATTGTGCGTCTTCAAATATTTAGACAAAGAAGAAGAAAATAGCTGTCTTGGACAGTCATGTAAAGCATTTCAAAACGGAAAACTGCTCAGCTTATAGTTATCCCCAGCCAGACTCAGAAACAGACAAGAACACTAAACTAGGCAATATCCAGGATCCCAACAAGAGTTTCCCTTTTGCCATGGGAGCTGACTGTTGTGGCCACAGAATATGTCCGGGGATGAGAGTCCTTGTGTCTCCCATGTTTTCTTTCTTGACTCAAACGTACATCTGGCAAAGGAAAGTTATGGGATGTGGGTAGAACATTCTTTTTGTCCTTTGAACTACATCAGGATGAAGCAGTGACCCTATCTTAGCACATCATCTGGAGATAAATTCTCTGGTTCTAGAGTTTTGCTCATCCATTTGTTAGACAGGTCTGGTGCTCCATAAGCGGGGACAGTGCTACCAGAGAGATTCACATGATCTGACTTGCTTACACGGTAAGGCTAGATCCAACTTCGAAGTGGAATTGGGACCTGTAATCATCTTGATTTGATGTCGCTTTGACCCAACATCACCTAAGAGTTGATATCCACCTCACCTCCAGAGACGTGGTCTAGGTTGCCTATTTCTGAACCTTTATTTTAGAATTGTGAAAACTATAGAGACTTATCTCAGATACCATTTGAAAATGACTGATCAAATTGAAGAAAAAACAAAACTTCCTGCCCCATGAATGATACCCAGTCTTAAAACATTTGCATATCAAGTCATAAATACCAAAGACTAATTTATAGAATGAAATTTAAAAATACATTAAAATCAAACATACTCTCATAAATCCAGGTGCAGTATGCTTTTTAAAAATCACTTAGAAATATAATTTCTGTAGTAGGGCAGGGGAGAGTAATGGGCGAAAACGGGGACAAATGTAATTGAACAATTAAAAAAAGAAATACTTTCTTTAATTTTAATCTTCACATGAATTAATATTTGAAAAACACCTTACAGTCGGTGGGCGTTTATGCCTAATTTTCATTAAAGGCAGCAGTTCAGCCTGTCCTCTTGAAGCACTTAACCTGATTTCATATCTTCATAAAAGAATGCCACTTAAGAGGTTAGGGACTGTGCTGTGCTCTTCAAGGCATTCCTAAGAGCCCATCTTCATTATTGATGAAATTCCTCCAGCCTGGGATAATAAAAGTTTAAAGCAGTAAATAAAAGACCAAGGAGAATAAAAGAACTCTCTCTGACCAGACATTCCTAATTCTAAATATAGTTTAAGAATTTCTCTTTTCCCTTTTAGTAAAAGCTTTGGAGATAACATTTAACACTGATGTGTGTGTGTGAGAAACATAGGTGTTTCTCTCTCTCTATATATATAGACATATAGATATAGCTATATCTATATCTATCTATCTATATCTATCTATATATATATATATTTAGAGAGAGAAAGAAACATCGATGTGAGAGAAAAACATCAATCAGTTGCGTCCCAGATGTGCTGGACCAGGACTGAACTGTAAGCTAGGTATCTGCCCTGACTGGAGATCAAACCTGCAACTTTTTGGTGCACTGGGTGATGCTCAACCAACTGAACAACCCGGCCTATATGTACGTATGTGTGTGTGCATGCGTACTTAAATAATGGAAGGTGATTTTAGAAATACTTGGGGAATACATATCTATACATAATTTGAAAATAATTCATTTCTCATTTCTCCTTGTAGTATTTTTAAACATTCATTTTATATTTTATCTAGCCAAAGTTAAATGTAGGAATGTTTGCTGTTTTTGTTTTAATTTTTAAGTTGTAGTTGACAAAGAGTAACTCCATAGCATATTTAATAACCACCTTTCACCTGAGTTTCTATCTGTGATTTTATAAGATAAATGTGGTGAAGAATGAAACCTGTAGTTCAGATGAGGAATAAACAGTGCACTGTAGGAAATAAAGAAGGAATATTGAAGAGCTGACTTTAATTCTGTAGAGCCAGGTCATGGAAAGGGAATTGAGTACTCCAACATAGGAGCTGGAGGTGAAAGACGTCAAGTTGATCATAAATACTTAAGGAATTACCGAAGGTCAAATTGTATATCAGAGATACATATTTTTCAGTCTTGAAAACAATCATGTTGAGGCCTAAGACAGCTTCACATATTCTCTGAGACCTAACCATCTTAACCTGACAAAAGAAAAAAAAAACATTAAAAATTCCCTCACGATATGGTGTCCTAGTTTAGTTTTTGAGCCTTAGTATCAAAGGGATCTGATTAGAACTGACATTTAAAGTTTAAAAAATAATGCATCTAAATGGCTAAACGTAAATGCATGGACAATAAACGATGCCGATTCTCTGCTCTTAGCTAATTTGCAGATTATCAATTTCTTTCGGCTTTCCCCCCCCCTTGTCTCCCCTGTTTGATTTTTGTTTTCATAGTGAAGATGCCAGGGAGAGCTCATTATTGCTTGCTGTTGGGGTTGTCCTGTGAAAACCGTTTCTGCTTTTGTAGACACCAGATTCTCATTAGCTGTTTCCGGGCAGCGTGAGGGCTGCGAGGCCTCCACCTTTGCGACCACGTCTTCACAAAACTGCTCCAGCAACTGACAAACCTGACCCCTTCGGCCCATGGTGATCCCTTTCATCTCTGTGTTCTAATAAAGCCTACTAACAATTAACTCATAATCTTAACCTTCGTAAGCTTTTGTAAGTTATTTCTGGAGTGCTCATCTTTGTCCTCGCTGATTAGTAGCTCAGTTAAGGCAGAGACAGTGCAAACTTGGCCTGTGCGTGTGTGTTTTCCAGACACCAACCCAGTGGTCGGCACATATTATATCTGCCATTAATATTTTTGTTGAATAAACCAACTTCATTTGGATAGCGTGAGAAAGCCTCTTGTATAAAATAAATCTCCCCTAGGGGGATTAAAGTGATATTTTGGTGTGTGAAGTTGTAAATGATCAAATCTAAGCAGTCCATCATCTGTTAAAGGCAAGGAGTGAAAGGAACAAAGCTGTTGACCCCTCAAAATTACTGAAAAATAGTGTCTCCTAAATAAGAAGTGGGATGCAGAGAATGTGTTGATTGGTCACAAGAGCCCTAATTAGAAGTTATGATGGAGAGCGCACCTAAATTATTTGTAAGAGGAGGTGATACATTGCATACAGAAAATTCTATGCAAAGAGCTTTTCATCAGCTATTGTGTAGCGTACTATCCGGACTACAGAAATTAGATTAAGCTCTTAGGGCAAACTGCACTTCCTTGTTCCTAGTTATTTCTCTGAGTTTTTAAACGCTACACTTTTCTTCTTCATCCATTGACACTGAGGGTTATCAAAAAAAGAAGTCAACCATGAGCTGCACTCTGAGAAATAAATCATACTGTTTCTTATTTTCCAGTATAACCTGAAGAAATGATTCAAACTCTTCTTTAAGTCTATCTCACATAATTACAAGTAGGTAGATAGATAATAGGGATATTCATATATAGAGATCTGAGGAAATTTCTTATTGCAATCACATTTTCACAGGAATAAATAGTAGCTAAATAGAAATACTTTAATAAATGTGCATCTGGATTCCCAAGCATTATGACAAACGATAGAATATTACTCTAGTTTGTTTTCAGAGCACCTATTTTCCTTTCGGTATAGTTGCTGGCATTTTCTTCGTTGGAAGATTGATTGCATTAGTGCCACCAGGTCTTCACCGCTACCACTTTCCTGTAACCATGTGACTTTATGATTGCCGTCCACTCTGACTTTGGGCTCAGCTGTGTGACTCACATTGACAAATAAGATGTTGGCAAATATGTCATTCACAGGGGCATGAACTCAGAGTATAGTCAGGCTTGTTCTTTGAGCTGCTTTTTGACACTGCCGTGAGAAGGATATACCCAAACTAACCTGCCAGAAAAGGAAACCCACAGAACAGAACCGAGTACCCACAGTTGTCTCTGCCAAGGTCATCCTGGGTCAGCCAGCTGCGCTGTCCCCGTGTGCACGTGAGCAGGTTCAGTCAACACCAGCAGAGTCATGCAGACCACCCGCAGAGTATAAGTTAAATTGCTGCCTATTGTTTTAAGCCATTATGTGTTGGGGAAGTTTGTCACGTGGCATTAATATGACAATACCTGACTAATACTCCTTAATTTCTCAATATTCAAATTTGTCGTTAGTCGTTGCTTATTAATCATAATTATAGAAGTATATGCACAATAAATAGTAATACCTTGAATATGTTCACAATTTTATTTTGAGCACAAGGTATCAAAATAAATTAAAAATACAACGGATTTCTACAAATTTTGAGAAAGTTTGAACTATGATCTCTTCACTTTTTTCTCACAACAACAAAGAATTGAGTGGCTGCAGAGGAATCCAGCTGGCCTGTGTCTTGAATCCTCTAGAATTATATAAAAATTTTTCCAACTGAAAATATGACAATAGACTTTAGCAATGCTCTGGGAGGCCGTCTGCTCAGCTGCATGGAGTAGAATGAAGCAATAAATGTTCATTATTTCTCACTATTCTGTGGGCTAACTGGGCAGATCCGGTCTTGGGTGGCAGAGCAGTGGCCTCACAGCCGAGGTGGCCTCACTGTTATGCCTGGGTCCTCATGTAGACTAGCTGAGGCCTCTCTCCAAGAAATGCATTATCGTGCTCCAGCAGGCTGGCCAGAGCTTATTTACATGGTGGCAGAAAGGCTCTCAGCAGCCAGAAAGGGTGAGCCCCAGGGGGCAAGAACCTCTAAAACCTCTGCTGGCATCACATTCACTGTTTTTCTTTTGGTCACGCCGAGGACAGGGGGCGGGGCCTTTGCAAGGTCATTGTTACAGAGAACAGAATCGTGGCAGCCATTGCACCAACAGCCTGCCTCTTGTGTCATACTTACGGGGGACCAGAACCCCAACATGTCCATTTCTTCTTGACGGGGGACCAGAACCCCAACATGTCCATTTCTCCAAGCTCTTCAATAAGCCCAATACCCTGGCCCACAGAAGACAAGGCCACCCCTGTTTTAAAATGTAGGTTTTATTATTATTTAAATACACTGAGGCCAAAAGAGCTGGCGAGGACTGCCAGGAAACGATGGTTTGCCACTCACAGTTCCCAAGAGGAGGGGCCACACCATGCCACAGGGAGCCAAGGGGAAGCACTGAGGCAAGTCAGGAGAGAGAAGGGCAAGAAGAAATGTGAATAAGACCTTTGTTTTGGTTTTTACTGGAAGGAATGGACAAGACAAGGAAAGCAGGCTTAGGATTGGCTGGTTTTAATCATTTCAGCGGGCTCTAGTGTGCAGGGGCTGGTCCTGGGTGGCTAGAGTGCAAGAGAACATTGAGAGCCCAGCAGAGGAAGTGGGAGAGGCGCATGGGGTTCCGGATTGGTTGGTTTGCATATGAACTTCTAACTTGACTTTTTTACTATTCTAGGAATTAGCTAGCCCTGGGAGGGGACGTCCTTCCAATGTCAGCAACGCCCCAGCTGTCAAAGCATCAGAAAAACAGAAAATAAAAAGGCATGATTCATACAGCCCCACTTCAAAATTATATTGTTGAGACAGTAATGTATCGCCATTCTAAGAGAGAGAAGTTCCAGGAGCCCAGACATTCCACCATACAATCACGTAACTTGCCCCTGTTGGTGGTACAGTGACCACAACATTCGCAAAGTATTTTTGAAAGGATTTCTCAGTCCCGTCTGAGGTTTACATCATTAAGTTCTTGCTATACTGCCCCCTTTTTAGGATTTTCTTTCCAGTGTTCAACATTAATATAGGACCATCTTGATATTCGATCAAATACCCACTCTAAATGTGTGTGAAATATATGACGTGTTCTCTGAATGCATGGAATTTTTTGAGCAGAAGCAATATGAGATAAACAGAAAACAATCTTAATGCACTTTAACAGTGATTTATCGGGCACCTACTATGTTCCAGGCACTATGATAGGTGCTGGAGGTTTTAAATCAAATGCAATGTGTGCCCTTAAGGGGCTCATAGTTCAGTGAGAATAAATAATACGGAAAAATAATGGGCCTACAGTTAGAAGTCTGTTGAAGTGAGTTACAAACAACTTTCAAGAAGAGATCTTCAAGGTAGGACTTTAAGGCTGAGTTCAATATGTAGCTGTAGGTAGCATTTCAGGCAGAGGGAATGTATGTGCAAAGGCACAGAGGTCAAAATTAACATGTCACAGGAACTGCAAATATTTGCCGTGTGAGCAGACCTGGATGTCTGTAGGAAAATAGTGAGAAATTAGGCTCAGCAGAAAGTAGGTCATGATCAAGGAGGCTTTAAATACCATACTAAGGAGTTGGGGCTTTACCCCACCAATGATGAGGAATGATCAATGAGCTTTAAGCAGAGAAAGAATATGAACAACCTTCATTGTTTAAAGGTTATTCAGGCTTTTCCGTGGAGGACTGTGACCGTCTGAGGGTAGGGGTTTGATCTGTCCTTTTCATATCTTTGTCAGTACTCAATGAAGAGTCCAGCCCATAGTAGGTAATTATGTGGCTGAGACCACTGTGCTAATTAAATGCCACACATACTTGTGTTCCCCCTGTGTTCCCCAGGTCTTCTTGCCGTTAAATTGGAGACCTGTGAGTAGTTCTGGCCAATGGCTATAAACAAAGTGACTTGGTGACCACTTGGATATAGGAGGTGAAAATGAGAGAATTTAGGATGAGTCTCAAAACCTTGCATGGATGGTTCAGAGATGGTTATAAGGAATAAGTTTTGGAAGAAAGGTAATTAGTTCAAATTTGGATATCCTGAGTTCAAGGTGACTATGAGATGAAGTTTTAATTGCAGTGGAGCTAAACACTGTGATATATGATACAGACAGCAATTACTGTGGACAACCAGGAAGAAAAGGTGTTTAAAAAATGTTGCACTTGATGGGGTCTGCTAGACTGACTGACAATCCAGGTTTGCTCAGGACCAAGGAGTTCCCTGGGGTGCAGGAGAGACTTTCAGTGCCAAAACTGAGACAGTACCAGGCAAGCCAGGATGGTTGATTCCTCTAGGTCTGCTGTGCCATACGATCTACAAAGAAAAGCTATTGCATATTCGTCCCCTGAACTCAGAAATTTGGATTAGAGAAATCTGGACTCCTCTTCTGCAAACTTCTACATCTCAACTATCGTTCAGTTCTATGGACAACGAAGCTTGATTTGCAAGGTTAGGCAAGAAACTGTGGGTGCTGTAGACAGTGTTGTGCCGGAACCAACTCACACCAGCTCACCAAAGCTGGTTTTGCTCATTTTTTTGTCTGCTCCACTTTTCGTGAGTCACACTGACATATTGGAAATGGCCATGAGAGGAAAATTCACATGACGGAACTCTGAAAATGCTATAAATCAAGGCTTCTCTCCTCTACCCCCAATCCTAGAGCTGGTTTTCCATCATTTTCGGGCACGCCACTGCCATAAACTGACTTGAAAAAGTTTGGCAGACGTTTCATTGTAGCTCAAGCCCAATGTCTATTCAGTCGGTGCCCCAGGCCTTCCCTTTCCTAAGACAGCGGGACCGTCTCGCAGGTGCTGTGTGTGTTTGAGACTAACAACTCAAAGCTACCCCCTTTTTCTGAGAATTATCCTCAGTTGCCAGGTGCTGCCTTGACTAGGAATTCCTGGGAAGTAATGTCCTACAACTAGGGATGGCCTGTAGCCAATGACTGACTCAGAGTGGTGTCAGTTCCCTTCGGTACCTTGTACCTAAGGTTGGGGATGCTGTGGTACCATGCCTGCTACAAAGTTCCCCTTGGGATCAGGCTGAGACGGGTCTTCGTTTGAAACCCCATCTTTGCCCATCTGCTACCCCTGCCCCATCTTGCTTTGCTCATTCCTGAATATGTCATCCCTGAGAGCCTCTCTCAATAAATCACTGGCTTAAGAGTCATCAACTTAGGCTCTGCCACTAGGAAACATGGCCTGACCTACCTGGCCAAGGAGAATTTCCATGGTATCAACAGATGCTCTCTAATATACCTCACACACTAAACTAACAAATGATCTTTGTGCTTTCTTTGAACAAAGAGCATTCCTTTCATTTTTGAGCTTTCTGGAATGTCATAATGTAATTTTTCCTCATTTCCTTCTATATCTCTAGTAGCAACCTCAAAATCCTTCGAAGGGGAGTTTTCAATTTTGTACTTTGAACTTTGGGTTCTTTTTTGTTTAACTAAGTTGCAAGAAAGAGAAAATGAAATTTCAGTGTATTAACATGACATTTAAGGTAGAGAAACTTAGTGGGACTAGGCAATCATGTGGAGCAACCATTTAGGGCTGAATTATACAATTTGTAGCTACTTAACATGCTGAACCATTCTTCTCTGTCTGGAAAAATCATAAAAAGGGGTCCGTCAGCACTCTGAGTCACTGCTAAGAAGCTTATGCGTCCCCACACCTGCATTTAAATGAGTGTTTCCAGGGCACAATGTAAGGACCTCAGAGAAATGAAATGAAGTACTCTAGCAGAGAAAAACAATATTGGTTTCCATCTGCATTTGTAAATTACTTCAGGAAGAAGACTTCAAGAATTGGTTTATTAATAATCATTATGAATACCTTTTCTACTTTATGCTTTTTGAAATGAGAAAAGATCATACAAAAAATATTATAATCAAGTGGAAAAATGTGGTGATATCCAAACTGTGAAGGAATAGCAACTGGCATGGTGTCGTGTGCCACATGGAAATTCCATAAATATGTGGTGAATACATAAAGCATGTCTACAATAGGATTCAGGACCCGGAATTGTGAATACCTCGTCTTTAGTTTCATCCTTCTTTTTTTTTGTTGTTTTCAATTTTTATAATTCTTCTTATCTTTGGATACATGATATTAAAAATATATATATATTCAGTACTATATACTAAAGTCAGTTAAAATAAATCCTTTCTCTGTTGTCAATTGAATACACAATAATATCTGTTTCAATTTGCTTTATTTTTTAACTTTTTTATTGTTGTTCAAGTACAGTTGTCTCCATTTTTCACCGCGCCCACCCACCCTACCCACCCCACCTCCCATCCTTGAACCTACCCCCTTTGGCTTTGTCCATGTGTCCTTTATGCATGTTCCTTGATGGCCCTTCTCCTATTACCTATCTCCCCCCTCCTCTCCGGTAACTCTCAGTTTGTTCTGTATTTCGGTGTCTCTGTTTGTATTTTTCTTGCTTGTTTTTTTAAATTACGTTCCACTTATAAGTAAGATCATACAATATTTCTCTTTCACTGCCTGGCTTATTTCACTTAGCATAATGCTTTCCAGTTCATCCATCTCAAACTCTACTTTTTATTTGGGTATGACTTTCATAGAGTACAGTAAGTAAATCTTAGGTGTACATCTTCATGAATTTATAGACTCCTCCCACAATGGGATCACCACTCATATTGAGACAGAGCATTTCTAGTATGCTACCAAATCTTCCTCAATTACCTCTCCACCACAAGGTAATCGCATTCTGATCTTACACCATAGATCTTTCTAGATTTTCATGTTTTAGTGGAAGAATTGTTTCCCTGAACAGCAGCAAGATTAATCTAGTGATAGCTCCCCTTGCTTGCTATTTCAAGCATCTCTTTAGCCTCCTATGATTCCCCACTAATCATTAGCCTTCTGCTACTCCTATTCAAAAGAGCTCACTTTCCCATTGCCCCATGGGTTAATCTTACCCATGCTACAGCCATGTTCTAAGTTTGATCCTTGGGCCTTTTGTTCACTTTCTGTGGGCAAAATCCTCCCAAAGCTCTCGGCACTGCTCTTCCAGGTGCACATCTACATGTGTGCTCTAGGATTTGTATCTAGATCCTTTCCGATGCCTCTCATGTGCCAGCACTCCCATGCTGTCACATGAGTGAGGGCTGTTGCAGGGACAGATTTCATTGGCAGATCTCCAATTTATTGATCCCGAAATGTGTACCACTCAGAAGATGTCACAGTTTGGCATCCTTAGGCTAGCCTCTTGCAGAATTGTTCAAGATGGGATGGAATTGGGAAGAACTGCAATCTCTTCTCTGTACATGATGCTCTACACACATTTCACTGCATTAATACTGAACAGTTTCTAGTTCATGGTATACCACATCGGTTCATGTCTGCCTGCCCTTGATTATATTATTATATTATCTCCTTTTTGGAATATCAAATTTTTACCTTTCTTGGTGCTTTTTCTATTTCCTTCAAGGCTCAGATGAGCTGTCCCATACCAGAATCCCAAGTTTGGCTGAGACCTTCTCCACTGAGTCCCAAATTTAGGAAACTTTTTCTGTTTCCTAAATTTGAGGTGGCTTCTTACAAACTCCAGGGGTCCAAATAGCATCATTCTTATAATTATTGCTTTCTCCCCTTTTATTGTTTTCTCTCTTTAAATTGTAATTTGTACACTGTCTCCATGAAATCTTTCCAGCCCCTCTAGATTGAAGCTTATTGCTTCCTCTCAATGCAAAGTTGGCAGCTTGTTAATACCGCTCCATGGTTTTCATACTTTATCTTTCCTGCCAGATTATGAAAACTCCTTAGGAAGAGGAACCATGTCTTACTTAACACCAGATTCCAATCTACTCCAGCATCTAGCTCAAGATCTCTGGACAATTCTGCAAATGTCTGTACTTCAGCTATCTTTCAGTTATATTGACAACAAAACTTGATTTCCAAGAGTAGGCAAGAAACTGTGGGTGCTGTAGACAGTGTTGTGCCGGAACCAACTCGCACCAGCTCACAAAAGCTGGTTTCACTCAGTTTTTCTCAGCTCCACATTTGGTGAATCACAGTGACAGATCGTAATTAACCATGATGGGAGAATTTACATGATGGAACTCCACAAATGCTATAAATCAAGGCTTCTCTCCTCTACTCCCAAACCCAGAGCTGAATGAAGGCATGAAGACCTGAATGAGTAAGCAAGGCTCACTGATTAATCACATCAGTTAAATTGGGTCAAAGACATTTCATTATGGTGGTTCCATTATCTGACTTTTTGAAAAGCAGTATGACCTATAGAGTTGACATGCCCTTGACATCACAAAACATGTGTCTCAAGAATCATCTTTGTGGATCACTTCACCAATGCTAACCTTTGGCTCTTTTTCCAGGCATATTTTTCACAAAGAAACGAATTTGTTTAGCGATGGTAGCAGATTTTTTGTCAACATGGTAAGGAGTAGAGAAAAACAAATTTGCATTTAAAAGCAGATGCTGGGCCAGTGTCTGGGCCAGACTTGCCAGTTGCCTCACTTCCTTGTGGCCTTACAAAGTCTAATGATATTCACAGTGACAAATCCCATCGTGTCATAGGCCTCCGTGGCCACTCACAAATGGGAAAAACTTGGAATATTAAAATTGCCAATTTAAAGGGTCTCCCCTGAGCATTTTCTCCAAAACTCATTTCGATGTAAACTAGATTAAGGACAATTTAAGGTTCGCATAGATGTATACCATAGTCTGTAAAAGCAATGCTACTCTTGACCCCACTTCACCTTTTTGTTCAGGTTCACACATTTTAATTTCAAAATACAGAATTATGGTATGAACTTAAAAGTCTGAGCTGTAAAAGCAGGGACCTTCATATAAATACACTGTGGAATCTTTGAACCACAGATCCCAACATCAGCTGGTATGTTTTCATTTACGAGCCTGTGAAAGTGTAGAGGATATTTTTTTTGGTATAAGTTATATAACAATGATAATTTTATTAAATTTGCAGGCCTAAAAATGTCTTTTAATAGATGAAAATATTTTTACTTACCAGAAGTGTTATTTAGTTTGTAAAAATTGTGCCAAAATCTTAAGAACAAACGATGATCTGCTTTCTTTGCTATTGGTGAGAACGAATGCCAAATCTATCAAATATAAAAACTCTTTAGAATTCAAAAGGGGATGATGTAGGATCTACTTAGCTTTGAGCAGTAGCCATAGAGAATTCTCCCGGGGCTTATAGTGAATGAGTTGGGTTATTATTAATTAGTAGGGATTAAAACAATTATCAGATCATGTACAGGACTGTTCTGAACGTAGGCTGCCTTTAGGGACCCTCTTGGGGAGGGTGTGACAGCTTGATGTTCCTTCTTATATAATAATATCACAATGGCCCAAACAAGAAGGGAATTACGAGGATATACACCAGGCCATCCCAAGAGGCCTCTGGCATGCCAAAGAGTTAAGGAAAACAAGGAAAACAAACATGAGACCAGAGTCATTTCATGTTGAAGACATCATGAGACTTTGGTTTTTGTATTTTCTATTTTTTTCTCTCTGTTTTCAAGAGTATTTATAGTCATTCCTGCAAGGTAGCATAGGAAGAAATCACATAGTTGTACATTTGTGGTCATCGTGGTAAAGCTTATAACTGTCGTACCAGACGTAATAAACTTTTCAAATTAGTGGTCTATTAATACACAGGTGCTCATACTGACATTTGTGTACATAACAATTGATAAGCTTCCAGAGGCAAGTAGCATATGAAGTCAGAAAGCCTAGGTTTTAGTTTTTCTTAGCTAAGTGGCCATGGACTAGTTATTAAACACTTCTGGATATTTCAGAGCAACCCCATAAAATAGAAATGTTGAATGAAGTGACCACTTGGGTAGGTCACTTACCATTTTGAGATTATAAGATTTCACATACCTCCCCCAACCAAGGATGGACCAAAGTTAAAAATACAGATCTCTATAGGTCAGGGCTTTTCAGATGTCCCTGTGCAGACAAGTCACCTGGGGTTCTTGTTAAGATGCAGATCCTGAATGAGTAGGTCAGGGGTGACCTGAGATTCTGCACTCAGACCCGCATCCCAGGGGACGCAATCCCCATGGTCCACAAGTTGCACTTGGAGTCTCAGCTTGGTACCCGTTAACTGAGGGGAACTGCCTGAGAGCACTGTTGTAATTTTTGGTGTAATTTTTGCACCTTGCTTTGCAAGAATACCTTACTATATCTTTGAGGAGATAAAAACCAATAGGTTTTAGATATTTACATCCATAAGAGCTCAGTGCTTTAAATGAATTTTATAACTAGAACAGCAAATAAATGACCTCTTTTAGAAATGGAATATTTAACCCAGTATATCTTGTATACATTAAACATTAAGCTTTCATCTGGTTCATTCTTAGAAAACAAAGTTCCTCAGTCAAGTTGGGTGCTTAAACATACATTTTTATAGGAACGAATTCTTATCTTAACCTTTGGTTTGTTTTAAAAGTGGGCCTTATATTCTATATCCCATGTTCTACCTAGCACCTGGGTGCTTTTTTTAGGATGTGCCTGCAAATTTTCATTCAAGAGTATGTAGTGACCTCTTAGGTGTGAAATAAAAACACAGATTTTTTTAATAGACAGTTAATAAGCCTGTGCAAGATACAAGGAAAAAAAGAAGATTTTTAATGAGACTAACACTAACCTGAACATACCAAACAAAGAGAAAAATAGATAAATGGATTTGGTTTTTAATTCATTTCCCAGAGTCATGATGCTCAACATGAAAATGTCTACAAAGCACAGATTTTTAAATAATAAGGTCCATAGCAGCAATGTTAAAGAACTCAGAGCCTGGCTGATGTTAAAGTGGTGAAATCAAGTTTCACTCAGGAGCCATTGCAATAGAGGAAAGGAACCCTCAACGTAGAACTGGGCTCAACTCTGCATATAGTGAGGGCAAGTGGGGATTTATACCCAAGGGGCAGGGTGGGTCAGTGGGTGGAAATTACTTGGTGGAATCAGGCATAAGGGGGAATGGTGGCCAAAACTGATTTGAAATGATGCTTTTTGAAGGCAAGCCAGGGTGATCTGATACCCAGGCTAGGAGATAAAGAATTTGATCAGATATGGAAGGTGACAAGGGATGATGGTGTAGAGAGCAGTCTCCAAACTGACTTGGCAAAATCCTTGCTACCAGCAGGTGATATAGGCCTGACCAGACACCAGGGTCAAGGTCTAAAGGGCTTAGAGTTGGGTCAAGGAGAGCACCTTGTCAAAAGCAATGTTAAAACTAACATTCATTGAGCATTTCCTTGGTACTAATATGTACAAATCTTTGCTAAGCAAAGCCTCTGAGGCAAGTGCTCCCTGACCCCTGTACAGATGAGGAAATGGAGTTGAATCACTGTCCCCACTTACATGGCTAGTGACAAAGCCAGGCCCACCCAGGTTGTTTATCCCTAAATTAGAGTGGCCCTGAGCAAGTGTTCTTTGTACCTGAGTAAGGTGGATGGATTCCTTTTTGTTGGAAAGCTTTTGAACATTCCTGGGGAGCCAAGTTGAAATAAAAAATTCATCTAAACCTCTGAGTGTTAACCAGCATGACCTCTCTTGCTTTGATACAAGGCCTGTTCTGGAAGCGTAACGACTGCTTACTTCCATGCTTCCACCCTCTTTCCTTTTCCCAGCACCCCACCCACACCCCAGCCACCCTCTGTCTCCTAGGACCGCATGAGTTCCAGGCTTAAGGATACCTGATGTCACTGAATGTCACCAAACACACCTCTACACAGTGGCACCAACTTTTCTAATCATGTCAGATAAGACTTAAAGTTACCCTTTTCAACAGCATGGATAGACCTGGAGAACATTATGCTAATCAGGGGTGTCCAACTCATTTTCACGGGAGGCCACAACAGCCTCGAGGTTGCCTTCAAAGGGCCGAATGTAATTCTAGGACTGTATAAATGTAACTACTCCTTAACTAGGGGCAAGGAGCTCAGCATTGCCGTAGGGTAGAAACAGGGCGCCGATCCGATAAAACAAGGTAGAGGGCCGGATTCGGCCCGCAGGCCCTGTGTTTGCCACCAATGTGCTAAGTGAAATAAGCCAATCAGAGAAAGACAAGTACCATATGATCTCACTCATCTGTGGAATCTAATGAACAAACTGAACAAGCAAAATAGAGACAGACTTAGAGAGCAGACCAACAGCTCTGGCGGTGGGTGGGGGAGGGGGCATTCAAGGGGTGGAGGGACCTAGCAAAAAAAGAAAAAGAACTCATGGACATGGACAACAGTGTGATGATTGCAGGGGGTTAGAAGGATGGCTAAAGGTGGACTTGGTATAAAGGGGTATAAATGGTAATGGAAAAAAACAATAAAAAATGAACTATTCAATAAAAATAAAGTTTTCTGATGTGACTAGTCTGAAAGCTGACCATAAGAAGCAAAGTATAATTTTCTAATATCCGTAAGAATGCTCAATGTAAAGTAGAATGTTTGACACCAAAGTTTTTTGTTGTTGTTTTTTTTCAATCAAACGAAAGGAAAGATTGACTCATAGAAATCCCAGAAGAGGGAAGAGAGACTCTTACAACCGACCTTAAACTGCCTTAATTTAAAGTTGGCATAAAAAATGGAAAATGGTGTGTAAAGAGGTACAGAGATATTAATTAAAACAGACTTACTGAAATGCCAGGAATATCATCACTGAAAATTGAGTTAAACAGTGAATGTCAATGGTGAATTAACATGAATTGACTTACCTATCACTGTCCAAATGCATGTTGTCCACAAAATGTGTGATACGTGATGATTAACCAGAGGTTACAGAATCTAGCTGAAAGCAGTCAAATTCTAATAGAGGACTGTATTCAGGTCAAAGAATATTAACAAAAAACTTCCTTCACTGAAAGGACAAGCGGAGTGAGTTTTTAAAAGGATTTGGAATTATGCTAACTGCCTCTTCTTGATCTATCATTCTTAATGATTTAGAAAACCTGTGCGCTGCAAGTACAGTCATGTCAAATACGCAGGCCTTTCTTTAAAACAGTTTAATTTATGTGGCTTATACAAGAGAAACTACAAGCGCAGTGCAAAGCTGATATCTTAGCTGAGAACTTTTCCTGTGCTTTCCAAGCAGTAGAAGTTTTCTGAATGCTTGCCTGACGGAGAGCTGAGGTCCCAGGCAATGGAAGCTCTTCTTTTAGGGAGTATCCAGAGTTTTTTGTTTTGTTTCGTTTTTTGTCTTTAGCACACCTTGCCTTCAAAAAGCCCCAGAAATATAAAACTCACTGTTAAAGTTCTAGAGTATAGTAGGACCATTTGCACTAATTTAAGGACTCTGAAACTACAGAGAATGAAAGAAGATCTAGTGTCTGCGAAACACAGGATAAATGCTTTAGCAAAAATAAATTCGATTTTCGCCCAAGATTTAAGCCCTTTGTACTTGTATATAAAGGAATGAAGTGCCCTGGGTGATTTTGTTGGTTTTTTATTTGTTTTTTTTTTCTCATTGACCTAATTTTTTTGAGTGTGTACTGTATGAATTTATTTATATAACATCCTAGAAAATTCAAACTAATATATAGTGATAAAAAACATATTGGTGATTTTCTGGTGGATGAGAAGGTGGGGAGGTACAAGAGGAAGGAATTGTAAAAGGACACGAAGAAATTTTGGGGATGATGGATATTTAAAATATGTTGATTGAGGTAATGATTTCGAGGCTATATACATATGTCAAAGTCATCAAAATTGTACATGTCAATCACCTATTATTTATTTTAAGTCAAATATACCTTAATAAAAATTAAGGTTAAAAAATAAAAGTCAGTTATTTTTAAAAATCAGTGTTAGGCATTACACATACTAACCATGGCCAGCCTTCTGACTTTTTGAAGCTGAGATTCTTGTCATCATGGTGTTTTGGGCCCAGAAATTGTCAGTTCTTATTTTTTTTTAATATATTTTATTAATTATGCTATTACAGTTGTCCCATTTTTTTTCTCCCTTTTATTCCCCTCCACACTGTACCCCCCGCCCACCATCATTCCCCCACCTTAGTTCATGTCCGTGGGTCATACATTTAAGTTCTTTGGCTTCTCCATTTCCCATACTATTCTTAACCTCCCCCGGCCTAATTTGTACCTACCATTTATGCTTCTTATTTCCTCTACCTTTTCCCCCATTCTCTCCCCTCTCCCTATACACTAGTATCCCTCCTTGTGATCTCCATTTCTGTGATTCTGTTCCTGTTCTAGTTGTTTGCTTAGCTTGTTTTTGTTTTTAGGTTTGGTTGTTGATAGTTGTGAGTTTTTTTGTATTTTACTGTTCATATTTTTTATTTTCTTTTTCTTACATAATTCCCTTTAACATTTCATATAATAAGGGCTTGGTGATGATGAACTTCTTTAATTTAACTTTATCTGGGAAGCACTTTATCTGCCCTTCCACTCTAAATGATAGCTTTGCTGGATAGAGTAATCTTGGATGTAGGTCCTTGTCTTTCATGGCTTCGAATACTTCTTTCCAGCCCCTTCTTACCTGTAAGGTTTCTTTTGAGAAATCTGCTGATAGTCATATGGGAACTCCTTTGTAGGTAACTGTCTCATTTTCTCTTGCTGCTTTTAGGATTCTGTCCTTTTCTTTAATCTTGGGTAATGGAATTATGATGTACCTTCATGTGTGCTTCCTTGAGTCCAACTTTTGGGGGACTCTCTGAGCTTCCTGGACTTCCTGGAAGTCTATTTCCTTTGCCAGATTAGGGAAGTTCTCCTTTATTATGTTTTCAAATAAGTTTTCAATTTCTTGCTCTTCCTCTTCTCCTTCTAGCACCCCTATAATTCGAATGTTGGAATGTTCAAAGTTGTCCTGGAGGTTCCTGAGCCTCTCCTCATTTTTTTTGAATTCTTGTTTTTTCATTCTGTTCTATTTATTTCTTCCTTCTGCTCCAAACTGTTGATTTGAGTCTGTTTCCTTCCCTTCAGTGTTGGTTCCCTTCATTTCACTTTTCGTAGCCTTCATTTTTCCCTCTATTTTGCAACCACACTCAATCCTTTCTGTAAGCATCCCAGTTACCAGTGTTTTGAACTGTGCATCTGATAGGCTGGCTATCTCTTCATCACTTGATTGTATTTTTTCTGGAGCTTTGATGTGTTCTTTCATTTGGGCTACATTTTTTTTGGGGGGGGGGTCTCAGTGTGCCTGTTATGTAGTAAGGGGTGGAGATGTAGGTATTCACCAGGGTGGGACAACCCACTTCACTGCATTGTGATGCTATATGCGGCGGAGGGGCCTGAGAGGGAACAATGCTGCTTGCTCTGCCCTCTGAGGGTTTTCAGTCACTTCCCCCTCTACTCACAAGCAAATTGGGACCTCCTGGTGCTGATTTCCTGAGTGAGTGCATGAGTTTGTGTATGTTCTAGGACCCTGTGAGGGTCCAATGAACTCTCCTGTGAGGCTGGGAGTTTCTCCTGCTGCCACAACCCCCACAGATTTTTACAGCCAGAGGTTTTGAGGCTTTATTTTCCCCGCTCTAGAACCCTGGGTTTCACTCTCTGTCTCGATCCCCAGTTGTTCCTCCTGGTTTATCTGCATGCAAATGTAGGACCGTCCACTCTGCCAGCCGCTGCCTCACCCAGCTATCTCCTTGCCTAGAGTCTTCTCCACCCGGCTGCCCATCTCCACCCCTTCTACTGGTCTGCGTGAATATTTCTTCTTTAACTCCTTGGTTGTTGGACTTCCATACAGTTTGATTTTCGGGCACTTCTGGTTATTTTTTTTTAACTATGTTGCTGTCCTTCTTTTGGGTGTGCAAGGAGGCAAAGTGTATCTACCTACACCTCCATCTTGGCCAGAAGTCAAATTGGCAGTTCTTTTGTGGAGCTTGGCCTGTTCTCTTATAGCCAAGTCTTCGTAAGCCATCCAAGGTGATAGGAAGCGGTAGGGCCATAGTGTCAAACTTTTGTATTCTTTTCTTCAAGGCAGAACATAAAGACCCTGGGGGTCTTCCATGCCCATTGACTTTAACTTGCCAATGATCAAGTGCCCTCCTTTTGTATATAACACTCTAAATCTGTAGCTAAAGCCAGTGTTTGTTTTCAAAGTGGCTTAAATCCAAAATCAGGTTAACATTTGCACTTTCCCTGAAGTGGGACTAGGAGATGTAGTTCAAACAACCTTTTCAGTAATCCACATTAGTGTATTTTAGTATCACCAGCTGGCTCCAGATGAGCCATTTGCTGTCTCTACAAAGAGAAGCAGGACTTAAGCACAGTGTCAAAGCTCATCAATGCACCTGTTTCTGAGTTTATAAATCAGTGGTTACCAAAGTGTGGCCCCTACACCAGCAACATCAGCATCACTTAGGAACCCTGCCAAATCAGCACCTCTGGGGTGGGGCCCAGTAACATGTGATATAACAAGCCCCACAGCTGCTGCTGATACTCATTAAAGTTTGAGAACCATTTCTATGGCTACTTGTTTTAAGCTAATTCTAACTGGTAATTCTACCATTTAGAATTACCAGCTTTCATTTTTATGATTGTCTGTGTTAGACAGGTAAAGGTGAATAATTTCAACTGCTTAGGGCACCAGCTTCTATTTGGGGATGTTGGAAAGTTTGGGAACTAGATAGAGCTGTTGTTGCATGGCATTGTGAATGACACTAAATGCCACTGAATTCCTCACTTTAAAAAAGGGTTGATTTATGTTACATGCCTTTTAAAAATTTTTCAGAAGAAGATATAAGGTAAACGAAAGCCCTTTAAAACTCAAGTGCTTTAGGCTTGACAATCTAGACTAGAAACCTACAGATTAGAAAATTCCCCAACCCATAATCATTTGATTTTCAGTATACATTAATTTTTAGATGCATATGATATTATACATTTTAATTATGCAATTACTAAAGTTCCCTGTGTATACATGAATATTAGAGCATCCATCAAACTGTGATCCTAGTGCTGGTGATGGAAAGTTTCTTACTAGAATATCTTGATGAGTCAAACAATAGTTTTTAACTCTGAACAGAACAAGGGAAATCATTATTTGTTGCCTATCCTTGTTATAGTGAGGATTATAAAAGAGGTAGAAAGAATAAAAATCAGACTTTTAAAATTAAATATTAAGAAATATCTTATAGCACCCTAACCCTTGCATGACTTGAGAGGGTCCATTCATATATATTCAATGAATGACTCATGTCTTGTGGAATATAATATAGAGTTTTATATTTTATAATATGATCTGAGGATGCCCTCTGAAGTTATGCAACACATACGTCTCGGTTATTGTGCTTTGTCCACAGAGGATTTGATAGCTACTGAACATATGTATTATAAATTTCATTGGTGAATTATGTTTTTAGAAAATATACAAAAAATATTTTATGAAGATTCATTAAATATGGAAAACAATAATTAAAGCTTAAAACAATATTTTATTTTATCATATAAACCTATAATCCCTCTTCTTAAAATAGACATATCTCAATATAGAATATTGGAAAACATTTAAAATATGAAAAGGAAAACAATTTTCCTTCATCCTTACAACTGAGTAATAACATCTGTTGTATGTTGTGAGTGTATGTATGTGTGAACACAGATCACACATGTGTGTGTAGGCTCCAGTCAATAACACGTGGTATATCCCATTTTGAAAACTATTTTCCTGTTAGCATATCGTATTTCCATTGGCAAGAAGTGCTGTACTACAATATCAATACCATTTTAAGAGTTTTATAATATTCCATCTGTGAACATAATTTACTTGATTAATTGATTAATTTCCTCTAATTGAGTATACTTAACATCATCAATAGGTTCTGTGACTTTAAGCAAAATGATGTATAATGAAACCAGTTTTACCATAGGTTAATTGATATAAACAACAGTTAAATTTCTACAGCATCTCATTAACTTTATAAAAAAGCAACGTCATTCAAGGACTCACTGCATCTACCAGTCTACCAGTTGCATCTAGCTTTTCATTAAGGTATACAAGGTGTGTTTGGAAAAAGTCCAGCCATTGTTAATATAATGAGAACTGTTTGCACAACACTGATGTAACCTGGCAGCCAAGGAGAGTGGACTAGACTGCACATGTATGAAAATTGAGGACTTCACTGTACTAGTAGTAGGAGCGGTAGGTGCTGTTGAGTGAGCATGTGTGCTGTGAGGCCATTGTATTCAAAATGACTGAGCGAATAGAGCAATGATTCTGCGTCAAATTTTGTGTTAAGCTTGCACATTCCTCCATGGAAACTATTTGGATGATTCACAAGGCTGCAGTTATGGGCAACTTGTGATTGGCAGCTTCATTGCGACGATGCATCATGTCTTATGCAGAATTTTTTGGCAAAACTTCAAATCACCCAGGTGACTCAGACACCCTACAGCCCAGATTTGGCACCCTGAGACTTCTGAATTTTCCCAAAACTAAAATCACCGTGGAAAAAGAAGAGATATCAGAACTTCGATGAGATTCAGGAAAATAGGAAAATATGACGGGGATGCTGATGACAATTAGGAGAACTGTGTGAGGTCCCAAGGAGCCTGCTTTGAAGGGGACTGAGGTGTCATTGTCCTATGTGCAGTGTTTGTTGTATCTTGTATCTTTAGTAAATGTCTCTGTCTTTCATGTTACATGGCTGGATACCTTCTGGACAGACCTCACATATGCTAACATATTTGCATCTGTATTTTGTGCTTTTACTGATTATTATTCTATTTCATTGATTTACAACATCTTTGTTTATACTAAAAGCATTAACCTTTCTCTTTGTCAAACATTATTTCCAGTTTGTTACATTATTTTTAATTTTGGCTTTAATGTCTATTGTTTTCTTATCCTAACATTACCTAAAAATATACCTGTAGTTCCATCATCATGGTTCTGTTGTTTACATTTAATTCTTTATTTGAAAATCAGTATGATTTGTGATATGGTAAAAAGATCTAAATTGTTTTTCTGAATAGTTAAAAATATTTCATCACCATTTATCGAACAAGGCAATGCTTTCTCCACAGATTTGGAAAACAAGTATATCAGTCTAGGTGTGTAAAATAGAACAAGTTACTTCATTGCTGTGTGTCTTAGCTCTCTCTACTGAAAAAGTGAAGATATAGCACCTCCCTCAAACAACTGATACACAGAAAACACGTAACAGGCAATTGACACAGAATAAATACTTAATCAGCTACTAAGTACTACTACTTAGACTACTTAGCAGTACAATTCGTACTATCTAATTATTATTTCCCTCGCCAACTCAATGTATTACTATTCTTTTCAGACTATTTATGTTTATATTCCTACATGAGATGGTCTGTGCTCCTTGTGCTTATGTTGACTTTATCAGACTTTGAATGAGGGACTTGATAGTTTCATAAGATAAAAAAGTTCTACATCTTATTATTTCTACATTATTAAATATAAAACTTATCTTTGCCGAGATAAATGGACAGAATTCCCCCCAAACACTTATGAAACCTGAACCTAATTTTTAAAAAATTCTCACCTGATAATGTTTGTTGATTTATAAAGAGAAAGGAAGGGGGAGCAGGGGAGAGAGAGAGAGGGAGAGAGGAGAGAGAGAGAAAACGAGAACACCAGTGTGGGAGAGAAACCAATCAGTTGGCTGCTGAACACCCCCAACCAGAACCAAATGCACATTTTTATTTTTATTGTTGGTGTATGGATGATGCTCCAACCAACTGAGCTGCCCAACCAGGGCAATCCTGAACCTATTTTTAAGACAAGAATTTGAAAATCATTTCAGGGTTTTCCTTGATTTTTGATTCATTAAAAGGTGTTTTTTGTTTGTTTGTTTGTTTAATCAATTTTGATAAATGAGATTTTTCTAGAATAAATTGTTGGGGACATGCCAGACACCAGTAAGGAAGTTGTTCTGGCAGCCTAGGCAGGAGGCGATGGTCCCCAATTCTAAATTCATCCACTTCATGGTAATCTCAGGCTCCATAAATGGCAACACCACCTTCCCTGTTGATACAGTGAGAACCTGGGTGTCTTCCTTAATTCCTCCCTTTCCTTCAGCACCACCTACCACCATCCCACAACCCATCTCTCAACAAGGCCTGTGGCCTCCATGTCCAAATTACATCTAGAATGTTCACTTCTCTCCATCTCCATTGAGTTCACATTTTCCCACAGCCATGAGAGACAGAAACAACCTCCTAATTGACCTCCCTGCCTCTAAATTTGCCCATGCCACACAAAGTTAACTTCCAAGAATGTAAATCAAATATGTTACTCTCCTATATTAAATCTAACAGCTTTTCTCTGTGTTTCAAACAAAGATCCAAATTTTATCCAACGAGAGCCCAGTAACTTGGCCTTGCACTTGTGTCCCCATCTACGTCACCGCAGATCGCTGTCCCCATCTCTTTCTGTGTTCCAGCCTCTGTGGTTCATGTTGTTTGAATGCGCCAGTGCATTCCTACCTCAGAGCCTGGAACCTTCTTCTTCAAACTTTTGTGTGGCTCCTCCTTCTGTTATCGGGGTTATGTTGAATGGGTCCCTCCTCATGACACCTACCCCCAATCTATTCACTATTTCACCTTCTCCCATTTTATTTTCTTCGTCAACTTACAATTTTCTGAAATTTTCTGGTTCATTATTGTTTATTGCTCTTCTATGACGTAAACATTATTTGTGTTGTCCCTATGTGGCTGGCACATGTTTGCCCTCATTAACTATACATTGAGTGAATGAGTGAGTGAATTAGTGAATGGGTGAAGTCAGGATGATAAAAATGGATGGATGTGAGAGACTGGAGAATGAGAATTTTTTAAAGATAGATATATGACTAGAATATATGCCTATCAGGCCATACATTTAAAATGCATGCATTCTGTGCTCTTTAATGTATATCTTACTAAAACAAACCTATAAATATATATTTAAAATAGCTAGAGAGAGCACAAAACTTAAATATATAATATGCCTAACTCAGAAGCTTCCATTTTCACATAGACTAAGACCTAATATTACATGCAAATTAGAAATTTCTTTGAAAATGAGCTTTGGGATTTTGTAAAGATTTTGTGCTCTACCCTACGGTTGATAAATAAAATTTCTCTCTTTACTCAAGATAGTGAGTGGACTTAAAATGAGCTGGTAATCATCTTTGGCTTAAAAGAAAAGGGTAGGCTCATGGGAGAAACTTGTTTCAGCTCAAAGAATACTTTAGCATGCTCACCTAAGTTACATAGCTTTTCATTACCCTGTAACATTTAAAACTTTTTTTTTTCATCTCACCTGATGACATTTTTTCATTGCTTTTACAGAGAAAGGAAGGGAAGAAAAGAAACATAAATGTGAGAGAGAGGGAAGCATCAATTGGTTGCCTCCCATACATGCATTGCCCAGGACTCAAACCTGCAACCTTCTGGTTATGGGATGATGCTCCAACCAACTGAGCCACATCAGCCAGGGCACCATGTAACTTTGTTAAATATCTGAATACAAAAATATTTCCTGATATTTATAAAATGATGGTTAGATTTACGGGATGATTCCTTGCATAAGACACTAATGCCCTTCATTAAAAATTTCATAAATGTATTTTATACAAACACACAAGTCAGTTGTCATAGCAATATGCACAATGTAGAAACTCAAATATTTTTTGAATAAATAAATGAACAAATGAGGATAAAAAATAAAAATAATTAAAGGTTCCAGAAAAAGCTTTATTTTATTTCTAGATTTTAATATTTGAATGGATTTGATGTTTAATCTATCATAATTAGAAGATTGCAACAATTACTAATAAATTGTACACCAGAAATGGGCTGTATTATTAGCTCCTAAAATGTTTTGAGCCCTGGCTGGTGTAGCTCAGTGGAATGAGTGTAGGCTGCTAACCAAAGGGATGCCTGTTCAATTCCCAGTCAGGGCACATGCCTGGGTGGGTTGCAGGCCAGGTCTCCAGTGGGGGCCACGTGAGAGGCAACCACACACTGATGTTTCTCTCCCTCTCTTTCTCCCTCCCTTCCCTTCTGTCTAAAAATAAACAAATAAAACCTAAAAAAAATAAAAAATGTTTTGAGATGTATAAATATGGACACCCTAACCTTTCAAGTGTACCCTAAATAACTGGCCCCAGCATTCCTGGGACTTCAGAGTGTAGGGAAAGTTACGTACCTTTCTTTATTCCTTGCCAAAGTAAGGAAAATTTTATTGATGTGAAAGTATTACTTGTCTTCAACTTCTTTCCCATTCATTTTCACTCATTCACACAGTAAGAATATCAGCAGAGCAAAAACAGGGGTGGCTATGGGGGATTAGGTTACTGGTTTCAACTACACTTCTGCTCTAACTGTACATTTCCCAAAGAAGCTAGACCTGGTTCAGGCACTTACATTTGTGCCTTAGAGCATAAAAATGAGATTGAAGTTTGGAAGCTCCCCAGCACTGGAAGAAGTGGGGATGGTGAGGTCCAGCCAAAGAGAGTGAAGAATGAAAAGTCGCTGGGCCAGGGTAACGCACCCTTGAACAACCAAGCGCTTCCTAAGTGCCGGCTCCAACACATCCACCTCGTTAGCTTCTGTTTTAAGCATCTTCTTCCCTTTCAATGTACAGCCTATCATTAGGCCAAGAAAACTTAATCATTCACCAAGAGTAAAAATATTTTCAACTTTCCTCCAAAAACACTGAATTTCATGATTCACTCATGTCTTCTATCGGAGACATAAAGCAACTTCTTTCTCAGCATTGTGAGGGCACGCTGTAGGGTGATGGATGAACATCCACGTTCACACACAATAAATTAACCCTCCCAAGCTAGACAGTTCATTGATTTTTAATATAACCAGAATGAAACAGCCATGACCACTATATAATTTTAGATTTTCATCACTCTAAAAGTAAATCCTGTACTCATTAACAGTCACTTTCCTTCCGACTTTCCCCCAGACCCTGATAACCATTAATCTACTTTTTGTCACTATATGACTGGTCTAGATCTTTCAGGTTAATGGACTCATACAACACGTGATCTTTAGTGAATTTCTTCTTTAACTTAGAGTAACGTTTTCAAGATTCATCCATGCCGTAGCATGGAAAAGTACTTCACTGTTTTTAACTGCTGTGTAATATTCCATTGTAGAGATTACACCATATTTACTTATACAATCACCAGTTGATGAACATTTGGCTTGTTTCTAGGTTTTGGCTGCTTTGAATGATGCTGCTATGAACTTCCATGTACAAGTTTTTGTTTAAACACGTGTTCATTTCTCTCGGGTATACACCTAGGAGTGGAATGGCTGGGTTATATGGTAACTCTGTGCCTAACATCTTGAGAAACTGAAACTATTTTTCAAAGTGGCTGCACCATTTTAGACCCACCAACAGTTTTACTTTTAAGTGCTTTATCAGATAGAATTTACAACTTTTTTTTCTTGTTCTATTGGCTGACTTTTTACTTTCTGGATAGTATCTTTTGAAACACAAAGTTTTTCGTTTCAATTAAGTCTGATTTGTCTGTTTTTTCTTTTGTTACTTTGCTCCTGGTGTCTAATAAACCACTGCCTAACTCAAGCTATGTTTCATATTAATGAGGAAATTGACACTTAAATTTTTACCTTTATTTGTTTTTATTTTAATTTATAGACACTACGGATGGAATACAGGAGTGGTATAGAGGTTGGCATCTATATAGTTATATGAGCCAACCACTATATGAATGTAAAATATATACTTTAAAATAAAAGCCCTTGTGTTTTCAAGGTTAAAAAAGCATGTATGCAAGCTAGCCCCATTGGGTCCCATCTTCTAGAATTCTCAGTCATAAAATACAGGGAAATACTTTATTTTTTTATAAGATTAAGCCATCATGTAAACAAATTCTTGTATCAGTTTAAAATTAAGAACACATCAGTATCTTTAACAAACGGATCACCAGGAAAGCTCTCCACTATAGTCAGTTCACATAAGTCACCTAGTTGACAGACTGCCCTGACTATCTTAGAAGCCTCTATTAAAACTTTATTTTAACAATAAAAAAATTATGAGTTCCTTAATCCCTGAAAATATGACAGCTGTATGTTTTTCACTTCTAGAACCTGTAGAAACAATTTCTTCATGATGGCAAGGATTACCAGGATAGCTAGTAACAGGGAGTAACATTTTTATTGGCCAAATGCAGTTTATAGAGTTTTATTGGCTGAATGTGTACAAAATATTTAATGACTCTTTGATCAACTCTCCTAGTATTTCTGCTGATCTTTTGAGGACATTTACTTTGCATTATTCATGCATCTTCAAACTTGTAAGAGGTATTAGTCACCTTGCATTTTCTCTGTTGTAAGACCAGCCAGCTTTATAGCTCCCCCTTTTCATTTCCTTAAACACAATTGGGTGGCCTTCTGTGTTCTAAAAGCACTTGTCCCTTTACACTCAGAAGATCTATTATTTTTCTTCTCTCCCAGAAAATTAGAACCTCAATAACAAAGACTGTCCCTCATTTATGAACATAATCCTAGCACAGATAATGGATATAAAAGAATACAGTTTGTTGAATGAAGGAGGAAAAGGAAAAAGAACGCATGAAAGAAGTATTTATTTCTCTAAAAGAAAAAAGAACACATTTACAGGCTCTTCAGACAGTGCTCAGTACTGTCTAACATTATTCTGAATTTTTATTTCCTCTATGGTGCATTATAGCACAGCGTGCCACATGCATCACCCAAAACAGCCATGCGAAATGACAGCAATGACCACCATTCATTGTGGCATTTTTATTCAGATGCTAGAGTGTGACTGCTGCAGGTCCATTTTAAGGTCTTGTAGGAGAAGTAAGTTCAATAACAGACATTTGGAGACTGACTTCATGGACATTAGCAGTGTCCCTTAAGCATACCTTTGATTATATGTAACAACCTTACAGGGGAAATTCAGAACACGGGCTCGTAGCTGGCTCCCTTCTGTGCCAGAAGGACCTTCAGTCAATATTGTAAGATTCTCTTATAAAGTCTTGCAATTGTAAATCCTCATGGGTAGCCTGAAAACTAACTTTCCATGTCAAATGTTCCCATTTAAACGAAAACTTCATTCTCGTTTTTTTTTTTTAAATGATTTCCTTCTTGTTTTTTTGTCCACGTCACAATGATGTGCCTGGTCTTTGTACACATTTGCAAAGCACATAAAAGATGAAGAGAAAATAGATTCTTATGAACTAAATATTTTGATAATGTCAAAATACCAAAGGCCTCTCTACTCATGACAATCAATCAAACATAATTTAAAAGATTGATAGATTTGAATGCTCAAAAATTTTCATTTCTATAGGGAAAATGTATCATGACAAATATTAAGACAAATGATACATTTGGAAAAATTTTACAACATATTTTTCAGGGAAAAGGTTAATAAATACAGTCTTATAAATCAGTAAGCCGAAGAGAAATATCCTCATAGAGAGATAACAGCCTGAACAAACAGTTCATACTGTAAAAGGCATATGAATGCAGTCAACAAGAAGAGGTACTTACCCTAACTAGTAATTTTAAAACACAAATACAAATAACAAGATATATTTTTTCCGCAGACTACTAAATAGGAAAAAATTGTCCAGTAAGTCACCTTCATGAGTTCCTATGTTATTTGTGAGGCTGTAAATGAGCAGACGCTTTACAGAGCGTCCGGCAGTATGTGTCACAAGTTAGACGTGAATACCTCGAGGCCCTGCAGTTCCAAGCCTGGGAATTTCTCCCAAGTATATCATCAGTCAAGTGCATGAAATTAAATGATAATATACAAAGATGTTCACTGAAGCATTGTTTATAAGAATAAAACTTGTTCAGTGATGAGATGTTAAATTATGATGCACTCATGTCCTAGAATACTGCAGAACCAATTAAAAGAACAATATATGCCTGTGTTTATGAACATTTCATCAACATATTGCTAAGTAGTCAAGTTACAAAGGAATATGTGTAGCTTGATACTACTTATATAAGATTATTTGTATGTTTGTGTGTGTTTATATAAAGACATGTTCTAAAGCAAATATTGAAGTGGATTAGAGAACTCAATAAGTGGAATAATTTGAGTTAGCCCTCGACAATAGGATGATTTGAGCTCTTCTGATGTGAAACTGGGTGGGAGACATGACAATTCGTGCTAAAATATTCCATGCATTAAGTGTTGTCTTCTTAGGGTGATTTAAAAATTTTTGATCTGCCAGGTTGCAAAGGATTTATAAAATCCTCTAGGGAAAACTTTGGTAGAGGAGAGGAGAGATGAGGAACGCTGAGAAAAGTAGAAAGGAAGGAAAAGGGTAAAAAGAAGGTAAATGATATTTGAGAACAAAGGTGAAAAAAATTGCCTAAAAATTAATTAGGGCAGATCAACAAGTAAAATGGAAAGAAATGGCTAATAATTTCCTGGGAATACTTACTGTTTTCTATCCAATTTTTGTAGAATTAAGAGAGCTTCAGACTCCTTGAGTTCCTTTTTCATTCCTGTTTGAAACTGTTCTAACAATTTCAGTGAAAATGTTATGGCTTGGAGATATCATTAACCTATCTAATCTTACTGAATAGACACGTTCATACAACTCTCAAGATAAACTTCTTCTTACTGAAAGTTGAGGTCTTAGAGGTGACAACTTTGCTTTTCATGTATAATGTTGGATTATTTTGATGGATGGATAGAAAGATATTTTAGAAGACATTTTCTTACTTTCAAAGGAAAGCACACACATGAGAAGGCACATTTAAGACAGGGCCTACCTAGATGCTACTAGTAATTTCCTATAAAATCAATGTTAGGCCTCCTCCAGAGTTTGAATTATAAAGACCTTTATATCTCTGTTTCGGAAGAGATAACACATTATCGATCTTTATGCATTATAGAGTAGAGATAACTCATTTATATAGAGTAATGGAGAATGAGATGTAAATAAAACAAGAAGATAAATCTGAAAATTAAATAATAGTTAATCTTGAAGTATTTTGAGAGTCTTTAGCAAACACATATTCACATCTATATTTAGACATTTACAAATAAGTATCATTTACTTCAGATTCCTTTAGTTATTTGTATCAAATTGACAAGAAAATTTCCCTCCTTTGAACTCCTACAGTGTGGGGGTGCTCTGCCCACAGAGCCCATCTGTCCACCACAGATGAGAATAATTCTACCAAGATATGATGTGCTTGGGGAGGAAAGATGGCCAGCCTCTCAAAGGAAAGGGCTTTGAGCCTGTTCCTCAATGGGCTTTTATTGGGTTCAATTTGCATAGGAATACATAACATAAAGCTCATCAATCATTGTCAGGCAGTAATGATCAAACAATAGATAACATTCGAAAAACTATGAGGGCTTATTCTGAGTCAGGGTCAGATAGCCAAGGGGCCATAAAACTTAGGGAAGCAAACTTATTTTATGCTTGGACCCTTATTTAAATTGAGGACATTCCTAGCAAAGCAGGTTTCATAGGATTTTATGCATTTTTTTCTTAGGCCTGATCACCCCGGAAACCTCCCATTCCAGCACAGGGCCCCACCTGCCTCTGGCATTGTTTCAGGCTTAAGTCAGATGGGGGATGTGGGCAGCCAAGAAATTAGGAGACTTTTTACAGATAGAATGAGGACTTAGGCCCTTGAAAAGCTGAGAGGTGCGGGTCCATCACCCCTTTTCTATAGTCCCCTAAGCCCTTCCCTGATGGTCCCTTCACGACCATGCCTGTCTTAGGTTGTCCCTTCCTTGAGGAATTCAAACCATCATTGGCTAACCAGTCATCCACCTGGGGCCAAGCAAGGTGAAGTAAAGGGGGCAGAGGTGGTGCCCCTGCCAGGAAGATAAGCTTTGTCTCCTTAGTGGCTTATGGTCCCGAGGTCTTTTACTCAGCCTTAGCCATGGAGGGTTACAGCTTCTGAAACCAGGCAGGGCAGTTACCAATACTACAATGCTTTATAATTTTAATAAGAAAAAGATAAACAGCTAAGAATTTTTTCACTGTAATTTTTCATATCATACTTAAAAATAAATTGACATCAGTCACCACAAAAATACATGAACTCTTTCTATACAATGCCACATAGTACAGTTTGCAGATTTAATTTTGATCCCCACACTAATGCGTTAAAGTGAGCAGGCATTATTATCATCCAATTGTGTGAAAACTAAACTGCAACTCAGAGAAATCGAGTTGCCTAATTTTCAAAGCTAGTTAAATGCAGGAGGAGCAAGAAACATAAAATTTCTAGAAATTGTTTGTCCTTTAGCACTCCTTAAATTATGCTTCCCACAGAAGAGTGAATTAAAGAAAATATAAAATTAAAATACATGTGTTTAGTATGTAGTCAGCCAAGTATATACTAACTGTATATACATAAAGGTAAATATAGGGTCAGCAAAAGTAGATTTATAGTTCATATGAAAAATAATACAATAATAAATAACACAAGAATAAACCCTGTGTTTTGCATACTCATAACTGTAAACCTACTATTGTCATCCCTCATAGAAATAGGTCTTGCTTGACAATTAACAAAGTAAATATATATAAATAAATACAATGAATTTTTCTGGGGCCTGTAAGAGAGTCTATTATTTGGTAGACACTTCCATATTGTCTTTCATTTTCAAGTTATTGATTTATTTTTCAAGTACTCACAGTTTGTTATATGCTGCCCCAAAGACTTGTAATTATCATTTATTCCTATAAAAGTCCTTTTAAAGAAGATACTACTATTACCCCATCCAACAGATAAAGAAACTGAGGCCTAGAAGGGCTAGGAAAACTTCATGAGGTTACATTGCTTTTAACTGGTGGAGCCAAAACTCAAAAGTCAGACAGAAGGATACAATTTCTGCTGTCTCTCCCAGTGCCAAAAACCCCCTTAGCTAGACAGGTGGATTTTCCAGAAACTGCAAAGGGAACATTGTTTGTGTTTGTCTTTATTAAGGAATTGTCAGACTTTCTTTTTTTGGTGAGAGTTGGGGAGCCGAATGAAAAAGATGAAGGGATTAAGAAATACAAATTGACAGCTACAGAATAGTCACAGGGATGCGAGGTTCAGCATAGAGAAAATAGTCAATAAATAACACTGTAATAACTATGGGTGATGCCAGGTGGATACTAGAATTATCAGGGGGAATCACTCTGTAAATTATATAAAAGTCTAATCACTATGCCATACACCAGAAACCAATATAAAATAATATTGGATGTCAACTGTAGTTGAAATTTTTTTTAAAAAAGAAAAAAGGTATGCTTGGTTTTAACTCATGTTATGAGGTACCAGAAACCCCTTTGGTACCGTCTGAGTGTACCAAAGTTCCATGTTAGGAGGCAGACACCACAACAAAATAGGCAGGATAAAAGCTCACCCATAAAGGACTCACTGACTAGGAGCATTTAATCAGTGTAGCTGCATTCTTTTACAGGCCTCATTATTCTTCTAAAACTTGGCCACAGAAATACTGGAATTTGCTTAGAAGCACTGACCCTGCCCCCAACGAAAGTTGAAGGGGAATGGAATGCATTTCACCCTCTACGGGAGGCAGGGTTTAAACAGGAAGGCACATATAACTTCTAATTGCCTGCTGTGTACACATCACTACCCCTCAGCCCGAGGACTTTTTGCACTGGAACGGTAATGATTGCGCCTGTGAATTTTGCTGGCGGTGAGGTGGCTGCATGTGTCAAAGAAGTCTGGGGACGGGCTGGTGTGAAACACGAGTGACAAGCTGTCCATTCCTTAGAATTTTTCAGTTTGGCAAATGCAAACTAGATGATGATGAGGAAGCTCACTCACTGGTTTTCCACCGACCTGTGTTTTACCTGCTCTGCATTCCATGCACTTTTCCTTAGAGTGAGGATGATTATACAAATGATGACTAACCGTGATGGTTTATTTTCATTTCTTTCCCAGGAAGGCAAGTGAGTGATGCCAGTAAACCATATTTCTTTCCAATTTTAATTTCACATTTGAGCTATTTTATATTTTAATGTAGTATCTAAAATATGGAGGTTATATAGGTGTTGATTTATTTAACTTCATGCTGCCAGCTGAACTGTTTTCACAATTTTTGTATAAACGTCATCAAATTGGATATGCTGTGTGTAACACAATGTGATATGGGAGGGCTTAGGCTTTACAATTAGATGAACTTGGAGTCAATTGTCCCTTTTCCTCATTTTATAAAATTGGGCAAACTGTCTCCCCAAACTTCAGCGTTCTTATTTCCAAATTGGGAAAGAAAAACATAGCTACTTCTTGGAGTTAGTTTGCAGATTAAATGGAGGAAAAAAATAATGAGCAGCTAGGATGCTGCTGGACATGTAGTTACTGATTAGTTATATTTACTATTTTTATAGAGAGTTGAGCCATTAGAAATCTAAATCTATTTGCTGCCATGATGAAATTTCTTTAAGTGTGGATATCATTAAATACATGAAGATCAGTCAATATCAGGAAAATGTCCCTCCTTCAACTCTATAGCAGACATTTGCGGTGCACTCAGTCCTTGGCTCACCCCTAGATATTACCTGTACAGAGTTCCCATATTGTCCTGAGAACATGATCTGGTTAATGGAAATGCAAGGGATTCGGCATCCCAGAAGAGACTCTCCACCAGTGACAGATGGGAGCTGACAGATCACTACTTTATGCTCCAGGCTCCTTGGGGACATTCTGAGGTGTGTTCTCCATATGGTCTTAGAGTGGCCCCGGTTGGATTGAGCCTCAGATGCCCAAAGTGCTTAAACCATTCATTAACACACTACTTTCTGTCTGTCTTTCCTCCTTGTCTTGCTTTGCCACTTCCTCATCGGGCATCCTGCGATCACTTCCCAAACAACCTCTTGCCCCCCAGATCTTTGACTCAGGTCAGCTTCTGGAGCATGGAGATGAACATTCTGTAAGCTAAGCATGTGTATTGCAACCTAGAAATCTTACTGGTATAACACAACTTCTTGAAATAGACAGCATTTTTCCATCTCTGAAAATGCCTTTCCCTTGGACATCTTCAAATCCTGGGACTAAATTCGTTGCTCCCAGAAACTGGGCACTTAATTTCAACCCCCCGTTTTCTGCTTCTTCTGAGTGTCAGCCTGCCGGAACGCTTTCAGCGCCCTTTCCTATTTATTCCCTTTCTGTCTAGCTTGTGAAACAACATTAATCCACACCCTGAGCTGGTTCCTGGAGAGGAGGAAAACCTCAAGCAGTCAAATGTTTAATGAATCACTAGACTACTATTTAGAGACTCTGCTTGAATGTTACTTATCTCTTTTCTGTGGCCAATCTCAAGCATAACAAAGTTCATAGTTTGCCTTTCCATTTGTTATAAACCTTTTTCCCCCTTTTTATATCCGAATAGTGTATTAGCTTTAGTTCAATCAACTCAGGCTTGGTATTTTTTAGATTACTTTATTTTGGCTGGAGATACACGGCCAGGTCAATTCAATTTTTTTCTCTGCACCAATCTTTACACGGAGGCCCCCCGTGAGTGAAATGGAGACTGGCTATACAAATTCATTACCACTTTATTTAAAACAAATATAGAAGATCTTGTTCTGATAATAACACTGTTGAGATATGTAGGACAATACAGTTCCAGCTCTTATTTTTTTTTCTATTGTTTTCCCGCAGTCACGTTTCTTTGCCATAGTCAGTCTGCTCTTAATATCACTTAAGTAAGCCCTGGCTGGTGTAGCTCAGTGGATTGAGCGCGGGCTGGGAACCAAAGGGTCCCGGTTCGATTCCCAGTCAGGGCACATGCCTGGGTTGCAGGCCAGGTCCCCAGTGAGGGCCACGTGAAGAGCAACCATACATTGCTATTTCTTTCCCTCTCTGTCTCCCTCCCTTCCCCTCTCTCTAAAACTAAATAAATAAAATTTAAAAAAAAATCACTTAAGTATAATGAGGAACCCATCTCTTTCATTTCTGACTCTTGTACTGACTAAGGAAAGACTTTCATATACCAGATCCTGTGTGTGAATGATGGATTAAACTTACGTCCATATAACTGTAATTCAG